>SMSO01000037.1:2362836-2482836 GCA_004764695.1 Schizochytrium sp. TIO01 | reverse complement strand
GGAAGCAGAGCAGGAGAGGGTTCATTCATCGACCACCATATAATATATACACAAATATATTTATAAACATACATACCTCGTTTGAGTTAGCAGACGCTTCTCGAAAACTAACCAGCTTCTGCAAGCTCTCTTTGAAATATTCAATTATACACTATTTATCGAAACACAAGTTTATCGAACAACAACAGATGTGCTCCTAATAGTTTGAGTGGCCTCATTTCGAAATGAAAAGACTTACTTTCTTCAAGAGAGACACAGTACCACCAGGTACCTACTACTTTATAGTGAATACTAAAAAACCGGCCCCCGGGCCAGTTTCAATAAGCAACTGCCGCGTACAATGTACCCGCCGCCGTTTGCGCCTTCTTTCTCTCTTCCCACTTTCTTCGCCGGTTCTTTTGAAAAGAATACACAGCGAGTTCCTCCTAGCTACTGCTACCACTGGTAATGTTTCAGTTGATGGATTTAACATCAGGTGTATAAGTGGAATATAGAAAGAAAAAGTGATTTCAAAAATTAGTGTTTTTTTTTTAATAAATTTAATATTCTTCAAATTATTTAAAAAACAATACACTTCTAAAGGCTACATAGTAAGTAACACCTCTTAAAAGAATAAGAAAAGGAAATGGAGAAAGAGGAAAGAGATGGTCCCTCGTGCTTTTTCTGCTTTTTAGGCTCTATCTGCGCTCATAGAGCGTCGCCGCTCCTGCGTAGCGGTGCCTACGTTGCCCATGCCGAGTGGCCCATGGCCCGCCAGAGCGCTCGCTGGTCTGCCGAGCGAGCGAGGGAGCGATCGCAAGGAAGGAAGAGAGAAAAAGAGAGAGTCGCTTGGGAGGAGGCGGCAGAAGAAGAAGCAGAACTTCTTTTTAAAGTTGAAAATATTTGGCCTTTCTCTATGTTGTTGTTGTGTCTATCTCTGACTCGTCCCGAGTCGCGTCGCCGACCGGTTCTGGCTTGTTTCTCTCTTCGGCTTTTATCTAGTATCGGGATATGGTAAACTCTAGCAGATCCGACGAAGAAATGTTTTACCTGATTCCCATCCGTTCTCTCGTACCGTCGTTGAATGGCTGGTGAGTTGAAAGAACCCGGAATGGAAGCTTTCAATGGTAAAATCGTTTTAATACGATAGAGAGGTGTATATATACATATTAATAACTACGGAAAAGAAAGAGAAAACTCAACTCCGACATCATCTTTTGAGGTTCCTTTTAAAGGAAAGAGAGTGAGAAGAAAGGGAGCAGAACGGCGCGCGCGACGAGGCAGAAAAAATGATACGCAGGTCGGCGGAGAGAACGACGCATAATAGAAAGGAGGAGAAGGGCGAAAAGAAGCAAGAAAAAAGAGTGTTACTTTTAAAATAATAATAATAATAATTAGAAGAAGAAGAAGAAGAAGAATTAGAAGAAGAAGAAGAAGAAGAAGAAAAATGGTTTTCAAAGGAAAGCTACCTTTAACCTCAGGGTGTTATAAGAGGAACCTCAGCTGGGTGTTATCGGAAAGCGTAGCAGTAGTGTAGAGCCGGATTGGTGTCTTTGTTTTATTTTTTGAAGAAGAAGGAGGGTAAGAGAAAGGTTTTCCTTTCATTGTGTTGACGACGCCAACAAGCTCCTCGAAGTCCATACTAGCTAGAGTACTCATACATTTGTTTAGACGAGAAAGAAAGAGAAAGAAATGACTTTTTCCTCCGTTCAGAGCAGCAAAAGGTAGAATCACCATTACAGAGGAAGACGCGAGTTCTGGGAGAGTTGCCGAGTAGGAAAGCGAAAAGACTGAAATGAGTTGACCCTATACAGTATCATCTCTATTTTGTAGGATGAAGCCTGAAGAACTCGAATCCAAATAGTTCGACTTCGATCGCAGCCGCATCATCGCCAGCATCATCGATCCACCGGCAGCAGCAGCATCATCAGAGGTCAGCACGTACTCCGTGACCAGAGCGGCCGTCTGTCCTGCGAGACGGCAGCGGCGTTGTCTGTTCTGTCTGTCTGTCTATCTGTCTGTCTATTCTGTATGTCTGTTGCTGGTGGCGCAGGCTTGGGCGTCGAAGAACTTGAACCTAGCTCTTGCTTGCATGTGAGAAAGAAGGAATTCTTTCTTTCTTTCTTTCTTTCTTTCTTTCTTTCTTTCTGCATTGCTTTATTGATGCATTTATTTGCTTATTTATCATCGAGGCGGGTCCTGAAGTGGACAGCCTAAGTACCTCCTATACTCTACTTACCTGGCTAGCTAGCTGATAAATATGACACCTGGACACTCCAGGCACTCCGCCATCTTCGTAGGAGTAGTGACTAGATACCCGCTTAGAAGTGATTTATCACTCCGCAATTTTTTTGTTGTTGGTAGGGTAGATTTTGGACTTTATAGGTTTTGAACTTTCCGTAATGTTATATAGGTACGCTTTAGGGAAAACACTGGTGAAAGAGGTGACTTTCTTTTTGATGTTGTTTTTTTCAATGTTAAAAAAGAAGTGCCTTTCTTTCAATGTTTTCTAAAAAGTCCTCACTCAACACCTACGGCGCAAAGGGCAGCACTCCAACATTATTTATACAAACAACATGATTATAATGGGAATATCAATAGCGATAGCAAAGAAATACTGGGGTGCACCATATTCCTCGTAGGTCTATTTAAAAATATAAATGTGATAAACTTTTTATGAAATGCGTATATGGAAGAGAGCAGAAAAGAGATAAAAAGGATTGCGCCGTCGCTTGCGCCAGCACACAACTTGAAGGTAAAGAAGGTCTAACGAACCACGTAGGTCGGCCCATATATCTCCGAATAAAAACGTCAGGTTATTATTTATTTATTTATTATTAACAAGAAAAAAGAAAGAGCTCTCAATTACAATGTTTTTTTTTTCATTTCAAACTTTCAGATTAAAAATGTTTACCCTAAATTTTCACATACATCTGCATATAGAGAGTAAAAACATTGTTCCCTACTAAACAATTGTGAAGAAGGAGAAAACTTACTGTCTGATAAAGGATTTTAAAGGGAATAAGAGAGGGAAAAAAGGAGGAAAAAAAAGTTTAAAGGGAGAAAAAGGGAGAAAGAGAAGGGATAAGGGAAAGAAGGCGCGGCGGGCAGGCAGACCCCAAAGCTCAAGCAAACCCGAAACCCAAAAGCAATAGCCGCTGACCTTAAAAGCCAAGCAGTAGCTTAGTAATCACAGGCTCTGCTTAGGCATAACTAAGGCCATCTGGAATCTTGCACTAGATAGCTGGTTAGTACCTAAACGAAGCCCTGTTTGATTAGCAAACTGTTGCCTCAAGCCACAGCAAGGTGCTAGCGCTTAGTCGCTAGGCGTGCGATCGCCAGCGGGCAGGCTTTCGTCACCAGCAATCCACAAACCCCAAACATCATTCCCCGCGTGAGGTAATTTGAAGAAGAGAGGTGCGCGGGTTCCCCAACCTGTACGCGCACACACACTCCTTCACACACCCCACCTTCGTAGTACCATCCCAAGTTACAGTCTTCATCCTCGCGCGACAGTTCGCGCAAGGTAGTTCTAACCGCAAGAGCCAAACTGTCGAAACAGATTAAAGGCATTGCCAAGATGAGACGTGCACTCTTCGTGGCCGCCTCCTCCCAGCACACGGGAAAGACCTGCACGAGTTCTGGCCTCGTCCGCTCGCTGCAGTCTGTCTTCAACCGTGTGGGATACATCAAGCCTGTCGGCCAAAAGTCCGTCGAAGTCCCATCAATTGAGGGCCCCCGTGCTGTGGATAAGGATGCTCCCATCTTCAAGGAGCTCTTCGGCTGTGGTGCTGACTACGCTGACATGAGCCCTGTGCTCATCAAGCGTGGATACACTAAGGCCTCCCTCGAGGGCCGTATCTCTGCCTCCCACGAGCTGGAGCGCATTGAGGCAGCCTTTCATCGCGTGCACGATGCGCACGAGTTTACCGTCGTTGAAGGAACCGGCCACTGTGGTGTCGGCGCTGCTGTCGGCCTGAGCAACGCTCGTGTCGCCCGCGCCCTTGGCATTCCCATCGTCCTTGTCCTCAACGGTGGCATTGGTAACACCCTGGACCAATTCTTCCTCAACAATGGCTTCTGCAACATGGAGGGCACATCTGTCCGTGGTGTCATCATGAACAAGGTTCGCCCAGACAAGATGGAGGAGATCAAGCACTACACTCAGCGTACCCTCGAGGAATACTGCGACGTACAAGTTCTAGGTTGCATCCCTGACCTCGAGGACCTTGGTGAGAAGGTCCACAAGCTTCGCCCTGAGGATACTGAGCGTACCGCTGCTGTCGCTGATCACTACGCCCAGTACATCGACATTGACAAGCTTCTCGATGTTGTTGACCAGCACAACTCAACCCTCCAGGTTGCGCACCGCATGGGATCAGCCGCTGCCTCCAAGTAAAAAGATGGCCACATCTCAAGATACAACAAAAAAAAAAAACTTGGGGAGATGCGTCCCATAATCAATTCACAACGCCCATCACTCATACAACCCTACACAAAAACACATCACAACACCACCTATACTAGACGCTACTTTCGGGACACATGTAGTCGTCCCACCATAGCCACAAAAACGCTCACACTGCCTGTGCGAAGGTGCCTATAGGATCATTCACTCAACGCATCTGGTTTTGCCGCTAACCGAAGCAAGATCCTCTGCGTTGCAAGCGTGCTCCTTCCTGCCCTTTGCCTCCTTTGAACACCACCATGGCCCCCACCATTGAACACTCTGCTCCTCGCTCTGATTGAATCTGACTGAAGAAGTGTACAAATACTCTCCCTCCCCTCTCAAATCCCAGCAATACCCTCTCATTGTCGAGCTCATGTTGAATTCCACACAAGAAATGATTCTGAACACTGTTTGTTTGCTTTGCTTTCTTTTTCTTTGCCCTTCTGCTTTTGGTGGTTCTTCTATATTTTCCCCAATGAAGAACTCGAACCATCCCATAAAAGTCAAGGATTTCTCCATGATGAAACGAACTTGAAGGTCGTTGCACACGAGTGTGAAGACGAGCGACTGTTTTTAAACACGCAGGATTTCGTTTTGGAGCACGCAAACGAGTAGAGATACCAGTGGGTCAGCCAAGCTTTACCCAATCAGGTACATATGCACAGCAACGAATATGATTTGGGAGAATAAGTTCTCCCGATCTTATGTCGCTTCTTGCTTTGATCAAATAGTTCTCCCCCCCCCCCCTCCAGTATAATAATGATAAACCCAAAACAAATTTTCTCTGTACTATCCTTTCCTTTTCTGTGAGTGAACTTTAAAAAAAAAGTTTTAAAAAAAGTCGAAGTACTAAAGATGAGTAAGAAGGGTCCTAGCCTTCTCCTTATTCTCTAGTATTTTGGGGGACGATTTTTAGTTTACACATATATAAACATAGACAGACTATAAGTGTCTTTACAAGTTTATGATTGTTATTGCTTTTATTTTAATAATAAAAAGGGAAAGAAGGAGAAACTAGGATTAAAGACTCCAAGACTTAGTCACTAACAACACCTATTGTTTTTAGAGTATTCTGCAAAGCTCGAAGCAACCTTTCGATTACGAATAATGGCAATGATGATAATTATTGAAAGAAAAAAAAACTTGTCACCTATAATTGAAACTCGATTTCTTTAATGTTATCCATGATTTTAAACTATGTCTCGTCACATCAAACAGCGTTGTACCAGACTGTGGTCTACTGCTGTTTGTTTGTGTGGGTTGTACTACTTTTACTGCACAAGGAATACCACAGGACCAATCTAATGAAGCCATCGTTGTATGTTAAAATGAAAAGGTAGCGATCCCTTCTGATTCTGTTTCCTTTCTTACACAAGTTCTCTTTCATCAACCGGACCAAGCCGAACCTATTTTAGTGGTGGTGGTGGCGTTCTGTTGGCAAAACCGCATTTTCAACGTGGAGAAGGTGTTTGATCTCCGGTCGCTCTGATTTATTAAGCTTTTGCTCAGCTTCTCGGTCGTCCAAACACCTTCAAGGCAGTATCAATAGCACTCTTTGATAACACGGGGCGAAGAACCTCCCAAAGCAGTTCCTCAGCATCGTCTTTCTCGCTCTTATCTTCGCTATCTGATTCAGTCTCCTTCTTGGTCAACTGAGACTTCCGGGCTTTCGATACAAGATTCTTGTGGAAATCAACTGTGGAAGGTGGCCAAGACTCCTTACAAAGCGCATCCAAAGCAGCGCTGAGGAGAATGGCAGTGCGATCCATGCGGTCAAATCGCAGCTTTTTACTAAATGATTTGTGTTCCCCCTCATCAGTGGAAAAGGCAATGACTTTCTTCAAGGTTTCTTTGTCGAGCTCGGCCACAGCACAAGCGATGCGGACCTCTGTGCGACCCCATCTTCCAGTATCATCTGTATGCATCTCGATCGTCTTCAGATCGCCTAGTCCGTCCCATGAGCATGATGCCAAAATTCCTGCTTGCTCGAGGAACTCCAGAATTTCATCCTTTGCAGACTCCTCCTTGACTGGAATTCGGTCAAAGTTCAGGTCAACAACATTGCGAAGCTCCGCTTCTGGTAAAACAAAGCCACATCTGTACAAAAGCTCTGCTGAAGAAATGTCGTTGCCGTAGGATTGCATAAGCTCCTCGCCAGCCTTAATTGCTTTGAGAGCGCGACCTACAACAACAGTGTCGTTCTCAGTTGCGCCTTCTTGTTCTTCAAAAGCTACATTTGCTTCATAAGTCTTGCTACAGTTGAGCATGTATACGAAAGGAACCACAGCGCCGCCAAAAAACGGGTTCAAATGTGAGATAATCACTCCACATGCACGCGCAAATTGATCTTCTGTAAAGTCCGATCGACCGAGGGCCTTGTATTCCTCATGAAGACGCTCGCGCTTCTTGGCCACAGGACCTTCAAGCTCGGTCCCTACCGTCTCTGAGGGGTCCCAGAGCCAAGGGAGATCGTCATATGTTGCCGGGTCGGGCAATGTTTGCCAAAGAGGCGCCCACTCGGAGACCTTGCTGCCCTTAGCGCGTTCATCCAAAAGGTGTACAGCGAAAGTGGCCTGGGAGTCACGGTTCTCCACATTGTCATCATCTTCGTCATCATCATCTTCGCTGTCTTCTTCTCCACTATCGTCATCTTCATCGCTGCTACCCTTCTTTCCTTCGGCAGCCCTTTCTTCACTTTTTTCATTTGCACCCTTGCCAGAGTCAGCATTCAAGGGCTCAAGGTCAACTCCGAATGCAGAAGCCTTGGTAATACGAAACAGTTCTTCGCCCTTTTTAATGTCCTTGGTAGCAACCACTCCAAAACCGTGCACAACACCTTCTTGGCTCATGGCGATCTTGTCCTCACTCCAAGTCGTACCCCTCGCACGGAGGAACTCCTCCAGCGCTGCCACCGAAGCGTCCATCCTGCCAAAAGCCTAGACAAAATACTCGACAAACAAACACACGAACCAGTACCTCAAAACTAGACTCAAGTTCGGCCAAGGCAAGATGGTGTTTGCGGCTTTTGCTAAACTGGTTTGCGCTGTACAGATCCCAGACCAGCAATCATGAATCTGCGATACTTTGTCTCACTCAGCCACTCAAAGCAATCACCTAAGGTCACTATTCATACATAGAGTATCAACTCCAGGAAAATGATTCTTTTATCCTAACTAGTAGGCTTACTACGTGAAGTGCACTAGTACACAGGGCCATGCATGGTATATTCCTTTAACTGGGTAAACAGATGCAACCCAGGGAGCGAATAAAAGAAGCAATATTCTTATGCACTTGCAATGCTGACTTAACCAGATCGAATAGTAGGATTTAACTCAACGTTTAGTCAAATGTTGTTTTGAGAGATTTGAAGGTCAAATGAAGGAGGTCTCTTATTATTTCATTTCCCAACTGCATTCATAACAATCAAAATGAAATTCGCAAAAAAAGAAAACGCCAGTATTTGTAGGAATTAAATTGATTTTTAAATGCATGTCGCCGCTCCAAGTAGCATGGGTCAACACGACAATGACAAATGCATTTGAAGAAATAATTTATATTCATGATTGTATATTATTATAATAAATATGACGCCGATATAAGAAATTTTTCCAGTAGCTCAAGTGTTAGACTTTAAATACAATTACACTTTACGATTGATTTTGTTCAGAACACTAGGTATTAAATAACAAAACCATTCATGAGACCGAAAACCGAGACTCTTTTTTGAACAAGTTGCAATGTTTGTCTTTCGTTTCGTTGCTTCTTTTAACATAATGTCGTCATAAAATTATAACATTGAGGAAATTGCAAAGTATATCAATCCCTCCTCAGAGCTATTGTTTTTCCTTTCTGATGCTATACACTTAATTTAGCAGGACTAGTTCTTGTCCAGAATGCAAATTGTTTGCTTCCTCAACATTCTCCATGAATTCATATCCACAGAGGAACCCAAACCAAAATAACAAACAGCTAGCAGATAGCAAAGATGTTTGTTGAACAAGCCACGGTCAAATATTCATGACGATCGTCTCGGTCATCTGAAGGCTCTTGAGTCAACTAGAAAGGCTTTCTCCGATGTTGTTGGAATGTGACTCTACGAACCACATAGTACCAGTACTCGCAAACCGAGATTAGTACTTTTAGCTAGTATTGATTAGACTCATTATTATGACTGGTTCCACTGGACAAATTGAGAGTTAGAGATGATAGGCATAAGCAGAGGGAATGCAGGGAACTGTGTTGGAGTGGGTGGTGGAGACCTGAGAGAAGGAAAGGAAAGGAGGAAAAGCAATTCCGAAGAGTGCGTTTTAGACTCCGAAGAGAGATCGCGCTCACATCGGATCAGGGATCGACAAGAGGTGCTGAGGTTCAGACAATCATGGAGATCGACACGGAACAAATTATCATGGAGGCCGCTGCGGCCGCTGCTCAGGCTGAGCAGAACGGTGGCATGGCCATGGATGATGGCGATGATGACGGCCAGCAAGTTCTGAGCCGCGTTAAGTTTGCGCCGCTCTCCGCTGAGCAAATGGCTGGCGGAAAGACCCAGTACAGACGTGTGCGTATCCCTCCGCACAGGTACTCCCCGCTGCAGAAGCAGTGGGAAAACATCCTCACGCCGCTCGTAGAGCACATGAAACTCCACGTGAGATTCAACCCTAAGACTCGCAGCGTTGAAATGAAGACCTCGAGTGAAACTCAAGACCCTGGCGCGCTCGCTCGTGGAGCTGACTTTGTTCAGGCGTTTGCCATGGGATTTGACGTTCAAGATGCCGTGGCTCTGCTCCGTCTCGAGGACCTCTTCGTAGACTCATTCGAGGTCAAGGACGTCAAGACGCTCCACGGAGACCATCTCTCCCGTGCCATTGGTCGTATCGCAGGTCAGAGCGGTAAGACCAAGTACGCAATTGAAAACGCAACCCGCACCCGTATCGTGGTTGCCGACCAGCGCATTCACATCCTCGGTTCTTTCCAAAACATTAAGATTGCACGTGACGCTATCTGCAAGCTCATCCTCGGTGCCCCTCCCGGTAAGGTCTACAACTCTATGCGTAATGTTGCCAGCCGCATGAACGAGCGCTTTTAAGTGTAGCTGCCGTATAAAAAACCCTTACCCATACATACATATACACATACAACACATACGCAACATCAACAACAGTCCTGCTGTTACCTTCTCTCTATTTGAGTACTGTCCTCACGGCCTTTCTTCATTCAGCGGATTTCTTTCACAGATACCTCATACCTCCAACTGTCCTGGCAATGCTGTCATTGTACTTGTTTTCGATACTTTCTGATCAGGGCACTCCTTTGACTTACGTGGGAAGGCTATTGTACGCTTTTGCCTGGAAGACATCTGTCTCTCTCACATCGAGGCAAAGAGCAATGTCCAAGCTCACCGCAGCTGCAAAGAAGTGCTCTTTGTGATTGCATATATCAGAATGTGTGTGCGTTATAGTATCCTTTGTACGAAATAAGTCCAAAGGCACAGTACTTCCAGTCGAAAATTCTCTTTGGAATACAAATCAGTGTAGTCATTCCTCAGATGTTTGCTGCTCATATCATTAGATATCATTATAGCGAGATATTGGCGAACAACGAAACACGATTGACTGGCTATGAAAACGTTGAATGGCTCATTATCCTTTTCAATTCTCGCTGCAAACTCGTCTTGGGCTTTACCCCATGTTGCTCGATTTCACCATCTTGCCTTACGCCTATGAAAGAATATACAGAGAAACACGCTCTTTTATCATGTCGATTTAGCTCTTTCACTCAACGCATTACATTTCTAATTTTGAAAACAAACTTTAAAAAAAAAAATCCAAGCTGTTCTTTTTCTACCCCTTCATTGTTTACGTCTAACAAATGTCGTTAACCTGCTCCTGTCCTTTTGTGGTTTATCTAGCAACTTTATTTCAACTGGAACTTTTCTGAAGTGCAAATGGTCGCAAACGTCAAAGAAAAAGTTACGTGTCGATGTGAAACGTAGAACACCACTACTAACGAGACAGGAGGTTATAGCAACACACATACACAGAGACGACGTTACCTGAGAATGAAAGCTGAACCAATATAAATGACTCATTCTAACCTAATCATAACTATTCTGCATAGCTCGCACAATCAGTGCGATGCTGAGGAATAACGTGGTCGAATTATCACTTCTATTGTATACAATGCTGCTCTTCTGTATTTCGTTAGGTTTACTCTGGAGTAAATATGCTTAGGTTTTTTAATCTTTCCTTCAAAGCTCTCTTTCTTTTGACATTTGCAATGAGCAAACAGTAAAAACGAAAAAAATAATAATAAATGGAATTGACTTCTTTGTTAAATTTCAACAAACGACCCCGCTTCCCTTCAAAGTTTCGAAGAGACAAAAAATACTCACTCGTAGTACCACTCGGTAGAATCCTAATTTAAAAGCTTCTGTTGATCCTCACAAGTATAGCTGCCCACAGCCTCAGCAAATATTGTGCCCACCTTTCTGGATCCAAGTGTTGCAAGAAGGGCCTTTTACTGGACTATACCCTGCACCATCGCGTGAGGGTTCTATATCACTGGAGGTAAGTGTGTTTGAGCCAAACTGGGCTAAGGGTTCTCTTCATTACTTGAACAATTTCCCTGTGCACCTCGGCCAGTTTCTGAATCTCGTCCAAAATAGCGACATCAGCGTCTTTTGTCAAGCTGTCTACTTGTTTTTCATCTGCATGGTCGTACTGAGATTGGGCCTGGGTCTTCAAGGCTTTGTTCTTGATCCGAGAGTTTTGCGTTTAGGCTCTACTGGGTTTACTAATACTGTTGCTTAATCCTTCAATGTGTTTTATCATACTCAAAATAAGATTATTCGTCTAAAGAATTCATGGTATTGCCCTCTAGCAGCCAGGTTGTTGCATTTTCGAGTATCCGTGAGGCGGAGGTAATATTTCTATTATAGAAAAGCTCAATTGTAGAATGGACCACCGGTGTCTTCTTATTCAATCAATAGAGATAGTGCACAGAGAAAACTGGGTGTGGAACAATCAACATGAAAAGTCCTAATATGTAAAACGAAGAATATAGACCGAAGGAATATGAAAAACGCAGGGCAGTAAGCGTGCCTGCAGAGAAAGGTAACAGATAAGTCAGAGAATGAAAGCAAAAAAACAACACAAAACTGTCGACAATTGGATATCGAAAGGTCTGATCGGACTAGAAACAAATTAATGCCTGCTGCATATAAATCAGAGAGCCGCTGGACATCTGTTCTAGTGCAGAACGATAAGTTTCGTAATAGATCGACAAATGCACAGATACACGGAGAATAAAGAAAGATAGCAGCAAGTAAGTAGAGGTTTTCCGCAAAGCAACTTTATTCATGCTGGGACGCTCTCCTTGATCATATCACGCAAGTCAATTTCCACATCTCCAGATAACGCAATTTTGTAGAGATATTCTTCGTAAGAAATAGCGCACTGCTTTTTAATCCAATGCATCCACTCATGCATGGAAATACCATCCTTTTGACACCACTTGTACAGATCCTCCACATCAACGCTTGAGAGGTACTCCAAGTAACCCTCCTGGTTCCTAGACGAATTCGCAGCTTGGATTTTCACTGTTTTGAATAAGAGTGCAAAATGAATGTACATGTCATCCTTGAGCTTGTCAGCATGTTGACGAAGTGCACGCTTAGCCTTGCAATATGCACAGAGCTTGCCAGGAGGAACAAGCTCCTCATCATGCTCGCGTGGCTTCTCCGCTGATGAACCATTAAGCTGGCGACTGCTTCCTACATTTTTGTTCATTGAAACATTGCGCTTATCAGCTACCACTTCCTCTGCAACTGCTGCAGCCTGTTCAGGGGATAAAGGCTGATTAGCGTCAAGGTCGCTTTCCGCGCGCTCAGCTCGCGTTTGATTAATGTAGGCATCCAAGTACTGAATGCGGATCCACGCCGGCCAATTGGGGAACTGAACTCCTTCATCGTTGACACGCTTGTACAAGGTGGGCAGGTGCAGGGAGCTGAGCTCAAATGCTGGGTGTTTACTTGGGTCCGTTGATTCCGACAGAGTTGCTTCATAGTCCAAAAGAATCTGAATCTGGGAAGACTTGCACAACATCACAAAATGAAAGTACATCGGGTCAGTGTTAGACATGGCGTTTTCCTCAAGATTTTCATTGCCACACTGGCACGTAGTCATGACCTTTGCAGGGTCATCCGTTTCCGCGTGACCTAAGTCTTCAGACTCATCAGTGTTGGCCTCTACTTCTGGTTCCCGCTGTTCTGCATCGCTTTGGTGGTCAGATCCACCATTCGCAGCCGCCAAAGCCGCCGCAGCGGGTTCTGACACCGATGTGGCATCCGTAGAGCTTCCTGAGGTTGTTGCAGGGATCATCTTTGTGCCTCGCGCAGTGTCTTCGCCATTCTCAATATTGTTGTTGTTACTACCGCTGCTTTCGCTTCGCTCAACAGGGGCGCCGTCCTTCGAAGCAAGCGCCGAAGCTTTAATAATCCTCGACTGGCGTCGCCGAGCACGGGCGGGATCCTCCGAGGTATCACGGCGTTCGTAAAGCTTACGAAAAGTGATGGCGACGGGCCGTTTCTGCTTTTGCACTAGCATGCCGATTTGGTGCATACTCATACCTTCACAATCGCTCTGGCCAACTTTGACGACTTGATATCCAAAGTGAACAAGTCCTGACTTTTCCGCTTGGCCCATACTACCATCTGAGTTTCTCTCAAAAGAAGTCACAAGGACACGCTTGCCAACATCTGAAATTTGAAGACCAAGAGGTCCATTCTGAAATACCACACGCACAGTATCCTCCTTTTTGCGACCTGCAGCAGAGGACCTCAATGAACTAAACGAAGACTTCTTTCCAGAGGATGTTTCTGCTGCCGATTGACCTTGTTGTGAGTCCTCCGCAAAGTTGCGAAGCCTCGAGGAAACCTGGCGATCAACCGGCTCTAGTCTTACTTGAGTTTGTCCTGGAGGCAGTTTTCCATTCAGAGGCGTTGCGCTCGTTGGTGATGCAGCAGAAACAGGTGATTTCACATCTGCATTCACATTTAAAGAATCCATAGCACTCACAGGCGGGACTTGCGTGTCAGCTTTACGAGCAGACATCGGCAGGCGGAACTCAATCTCGAGCGGGCGCGGGTTCGCCTTGACAAGCTCAAAAATATCCTCAATGTTCTTGTTCACACAGTCCACACCCGCAACCTTCTCAACGCGAGCTCCTACACGCAAGATGCCGCCTCCAAGTGTAGTTGCCTGGCCAGTAAGCTGCCAAACAAGAACTCCTTTGCGTGGGACATCCAAAATCTGCAGGCCCAAGGGACCTTCCTCAAACGCCAGCTGTACGGTCTCCTCAGAAAGCTCAACATCAGTGAGCTTCTCAGCAGACGAGGTATTCGTAAAGTTCACAGCAGAGCTCTGTTTCTCAAGTTTACGAACAGGCATGCGGAACTCAATCTCAAGCGGACGGGGATTCGATTTCACGAGCTCAAAGACGTCTTCAATGTTCTTGTCCACGCAGCCCACACCAGCAACCTTTTCAACACGAGCTCCAACACGCAGAGCGCCACCCCCTACAGTAGTTGCCTGGCCACTGAGTTGCCAGACAAGAACTCCTTTGCGAGGAACATCGAGGATCTGCAGACCTAACGGGCCCTCTTCGAAAGAGAGCTTGATAGTCTCCGAGGAAAGCTCAATCTCATGGAGCTTTTCGATGGACGAGGCTGAAAGGCGCTCCTTGCGAGGAGCTGAAACCCGCAGGGACCCACCACCACCGCCCGAAGAGGACATCCTCAGCGTCAGGACCTCAGCCGGCCAGAAGTGAGCAGCGGCGAGGCGTAGTGAAACGTAATGCGCCGCGATTCACGATTGATCAAGTCGCCTCGTCTGCATCAATAGTTTTTGTATTTTGGTTAGTACGTAAAGGTAGTAGCAAATTGATTTTTATTTAAAAAGAATAAAATACAACAATAATGATAAATTGCACTTGTCCATAATTGTAATATACTTTGGCGATTTCGTTTTCTTCAATCACTTCGGTGAGCATTTCGACGCTTCCCTGATCCTCTCGCTGGATCCTGTGCAGGTCCAATCTCAGGGGAGCATGCGATGTGTAAGAGTTTAATATTAGCCAGCCGCAAAGGTTCGCGTGGGCGTATAGGTTCGCGTGGGCAGTCAAGTCTCGCTTTTTCATTCCTTTTTCTTTTCTTTTATCTCATCCTAGGCACTTCTAGTGGCCCTCCTAAGTACTTCTTTACAAGTATGGAGGGCTGCCGTACACAACGAAGAAAGCTCTATTGTGGAAGAATGTGGATTACTTGACTTGGTAAAGTCAAGAATAGGGACGGATACAGTGGACAATAGCGTGCAAAGTGAAGTCTTTGTAGACAGTCTCTCATCTAATGATAGTTTAGTTTGTGTATTTAATGGATACACAGAGAGGAAGTTCGACCCAGTTGGAAGAGGGCTCCATGATTCAAGCGTTGATTCTTTATAAAATGCGCAACTTAGCTTTGGAAAAGGGGTCGAGTGGACCGATAAGCTGTACTGCTCAAAAGCGTGCCCTGTTTGGGCATTTGAGGCCAGTCACCAGGTAATTTCTTCTTGAGTGTGATCTGACTATATAAGAAGAAGCTAATGTGAGATGTTTGTTTCTTTCTGAAAACAATTTCTGCTTTAAAATGGTTTTACATGAAAAGTTGCTGGTACAAGGGGAAAGAAGTATCGCTCGCAATATTTACTTGATCGTAACGATGGCTTGGAAAGAGTATTCATCTAATTGTACAACGTCAACAGGAGGCTGGGAGAAGACAAAGTGCCCCGAATGAGAAACGCACGAAGAATCGGGGCGCTCGAGTAAGACCCCAAGAAGGAAGACTGGACTTTTCTTTAAAACTAACTTAGCCCAGTCTTAGAGATTTCCTTATACCACCGCCACCGTACCTCCAAGTTGCGCAACTCAATTTATATCAAAAGGGGTTGTGCACAGAAGACAGCGCGGAGGCGAGACAATGAGAGTTCTCACCTTTTAAATTAAGAGGACTCATAGGATTGGGAGGAGTCACGTACTGAAGTAATGAGAGGCGCGCCTGCTCTTTGATTGTTGGCAAGATGGCTTAGTCCAAAGGATTTCATTTTAAAGTCACCCGAGGCATAGTAAGGCAGAACGTACAATTCAGGACCTCTCCATGGCGGCCAGGGAGCACAATGGCATTGGTGTGTCCGAGGATATTTTGCGCAGGGTCCTGACCATGCTTGCTCCACTTCAACTCGCCACCTGTACAAAATTTGTCTGTGTGCGTTGGCATACGGTGACCGAGGAAGTTTTGCGCGAAACGAGACGTGCAATTGGAGGCCTTAGAATCGAGGTAGAACACGGTCGAGAACATGTTGTCCGCGTTCGTGGCCAGAATGGGAGACAGCAAGAGAAGTGCGTAATTCCCAGATTGATGCGCCAGAACCCAGGAGTTCTCTCTCCGAGGAGCCGAGGAGATATTTGCTGTGGCCGCAAGATCGGCGAAGTTGCAGTTGTTCTTGAGGAAGACTCGTGCGTGCATCTGCTCCGCACGTGCAAACAAGGATATCTCAAATACGGAAACATGATACCATTGAGAAACATTCGACCTGTTGGTGTGGCATACATCAAAGAAGATGACTCGTACATAATTGCGGACACGGCATCACCTGCTTTAGTTGTAATGCGCCACGATGGACTCATTTTAAAGAAGGTACCATTACCGTGGACATGTACCTCGATGACAGTCGTACGCCGCAGCGATGACCAAAAGCTAGTTGCATTTCTTACATGCGAGAATGCAGAGTTTGAGCCTGAACCTCTGGTCGACCGTTCTCAAATGAACCTCGCAGATCTCGCAAACCCATTTCCATTACGACAGGCTGGTTCTCTCATATCTGTAGAAATTTCAACAGAGAATGTAGCAGTGTTGTTGGAGTCTAGCCTAAATCGACCTTTTGGGTGTAGACTTGATGAAAGTATGCCGAATGAAGCGATCGTGTTTTCTCACTTTGCTACGCCTTCACAGCGCGCAATATCTCGATTTTACTATGCTGGCCCACGGGCAGGCGAGCTTTCTCGCCTAGGTTCACGAGCATCGGATACATGGCACATTCTAACCTGTTCAGATGGATCAATCAACGAATGGTCTTTTCAAGCTTTTCAAGCATCTCAATGGCTCAAGGTATGATTTGTCAGATTTCTTTTTGTTCGTGTGTTCTCAATACTTCATTGAAATATCGATATCGTAGCACTTTCCTCTCTGAAGACATGGCCTTAACTCGACAATAATAGCAAAACGTTAACTGGAAGTAACTTTATTCTATATGTTTATCTATTTACTTTGGATCATTCATCCAGTTCTTGTTGTAATACCATAGAAAGCCTAGATCCTAATTTTTTTGTAGAGGCACACGATAATCAGGATCATCAAGGTAGGTTCTCAAGCCTGGAATAGACGCTGTTGATGTGAATCGAGTGCCCTCGCTTCGATCAGAAAAGCGGAGCGTCATGACTGTCTCAAAGTTGTTCGCGACCTTGGACATGAACTTACGGTACCATTCCATGGTATCCATTTGCATTTGCTGTATCCTCTCAGGATGCTGGGTGATGTAATCAAAGTAAGCGGGCAGCTCCTCCCATGAGTTCAGAAAAACAAAGGGAGCTCCCTGAGTAATAAGCGGGCGGAACGAACTTTCACACTCATGGGAGCGATAGTATTCATCAAGCACTAGCACGGGAATCGAACCAGCCTCACAGGCCTCAAAAATGCGGTAAGCCTCAGGATTGTGGCCTTGCGGGCACAAAGTAAAAACAGAATCAATCAAGATCTGCTTGTACTGAGTTGGAGTAATATATCCATTTGCACGAGTTAGCTGTTTTTTCCACTTTGAAACAACCCAAACAAAGTTTTGATACTTGTTCGAGATAGAGCGCAGCTCGTTCACGAGAACCTTGCGCGAGAGAGAAGTGAGACTGCCCATGAAGTTGTACATGTATTTACGTTCCTTCACGAGGCGAACATCATTCGCGTATACACGCTTGAATTCTTCGCGCGGGCCAAGGGGGAGGTAGATGGGCGAGTTGAGCGAAGCATTAACAACATTAGGGCCTGCATACATGCGAAAGTGAGCACGATCATAAGTATGAATCGCGCGACAAAATTCATCTCCAGTGGCCACCAAAACGTCATAATACTCCTTACCGTTGGTGAGTACTTGCTCGAAGCGCTCATGCTGGAAGTTTTTAATACGCTCAAGAAGGTGGATAGTAGGGCTGATATCAGGATTACAGCGAGGGTGGCTACGAGCCTCCTCTCCGCTTTTGCAAGTGCCCTCATGCTGACAGTCAGTAGACCGCATGATCACATAGTTATAGTCTCCAGAGCCGAACATTGACATGAAGTTTGTTCGAAAGAGGGAGTCCTGGCGCGGGGTCCGTGTATATACACAGACCGTGCGTCGTTTGTTAAGGTTTTTGTAAAAGACAGCAACATCCTTTGGAAATACACGTGGCAAATCTTGCCGGCTCCGTGGTGGTTTGTTTCGAAGAACAGATTTGTAGGCATTAGTGAGAGTGCCATTAACAAGAAAAATTTGATCTTTCAAAGGGTCAACGCCTGGAATATTGCGGGAGGAAAATCGAACCTTTTCACCCGCAAGCTCCTTAAATTGGCGCATGACAAGCTCATCCGCCTCCACGTCAGGGTCCTCCGACAACACATTATCAAGATCCTCCAGTGAAGATGACTCTTGCAGTTGGTCCTCATCCTCATCCTCATCTCCACTTTCTTCATTGTCTTCATCGTTATTGAGATTGCCTTGATTGGAGTCTGGATCTTCCATGGAGTCGTTGTTTGAGTGAGAAATTCCCTCTCCATACCCCGAATTTGAGGTCGTTGAAGAAGCTGAAAATGACGAAGGCGAACCCAAAGAATTTGAAGACTCCAAAGAACCAAAGAACCCTGAGGTTTTTGATTGCACTGCAGGGTCCTGCGTAGTCAAAATCTGTGTCGAAGGCCGTTGCCACTCCTCCATGCGAGTTTCGTGGTTCATGTGGACCATGCCATAGGCCAGCATGAAGAGCATAAGCAGCAACGAAACGAGGATCCCAGTGACCTTGACTGAGGCTAAAAAGTCACTGCGTCGACCAGAACGGCTCTGCTCCTCTTGCTTCCGTCTGCCGCCCAGAACTCCATCGGCGAAGAAATCCCTTGCGCCAGCGGCGGCGCGGTTCACGCCGGCACGCATGCTCGCCGGCTCCCAAGCTCTGCCCCCCAGGTGGCTGATGCTGGTGCTGGTTCCGAGCGAGAGCTCTTAGGGCCTCTCAGCACGGGCAGCACAGGTAAGCTGCGAGAAAACGCAGCGATTTGGTTTGCAGCAATTGAATACGCGAAGATAAAAGGATGTTCTGTCGAAGCGATGAGGTGTTGCTCCTTTTATTTTAAAATATTAATAAACTGTCATTACTATAGTAAAATGCTAAGACTCTATGGTTTTAGGATTGCAAGAATTCGACCACTTATAGTTCAGATAATGGAACGCATCTTTGCCAAAAGTTTCCTGGGAGCAGATGGTACATGCTGCTGTGCTTGTGTTTGGGTTCAGATTGAGCAATGTCGAATTCCGAGCTTAGATTAGTCTAGAGCTATTGTTTGGTTGTTTTGAGATATGGTGAATTATTGAAAGACATCATTTCCTTGTTTTTTTTTTGTTTGTTTTTTAAATAGTATATTGGAGAATCGACTAGAACTGGGTTTACATGGGTCAGGGAGCAGACAGCACATACATATCAGTCGGACCGTTCGCGGTTCTGTCTGAGATCGACATATGGAAATATTCACCATTGGACCATGGAACTGCCATGTCGTCGTAATGTGGGGAGAGGATTGAGCCACTCTGACCCAAAGCGTTGACAATGACAGAAAGACCATCGTCGTAGTCGTCGGATGCAACTGCAGTCCTGGTGGCGCCCCCGAGAGACATTACAGCGCGAAAAGAAGATCCTGCAATTTGCAGGAACGAGGGGTAAGAAAGTAAGCCAACATTAACGGTGACCATATCTCCTCCGTGGGGTACACGCCGGGAGAAGAGGCAGGCAAGAGGAGTGGCATCAAAAATCGCTGAATGAAAGCAAGTCTCGTGCATGCCAGGAGAACCCCATGCAGGAGGGGTATGCTCAGCATATTGTGCTGCAATTCGTTCAAGAGCTGAGGCTGCGAAGGAAAGCGGGTCATCAGTTGAATGATGGTATGTTGCCTGTTGATCCAGTGAAGAATTGGTACTGCGCTTTGCGAGGGCACGTCTATAGGTTGTCGCAAGGACGTAAGGCTCGGCCCAGTAGAGTGAACCAGTTCCATTTGCGGCAAACGTACTCAACTCCCGAACCCACAGATTAAAAAATGTCGCCGCGATTGACCCCTGTGCCATTTCAAACGTGTATCCACTTGTGGGCCCAATATATTGTTCGCATAGTTTAACGGCATTGGAGTCTTGTGTTTGATGGCAAACAAAGGCCAACACTTCTTTAAGCTCCTCAGCAAAGAGACTTTTCACATCGTGCTGAATTGCTTGCATTGTTGAAACCGAATGACTTCCTCTAGAATCTTGCAGCATCTGAGAGATGCGTTTGGCCCGATAGCCATCGATGGAATCATAGTCACATGAAGGAACGTGAGGAAAGCATGGCGGCTGTGCACGATTGTTAGCAGTCGCAACAAATCCTTGTTTCGGGTTGGTAACATTGGGGAGTTCCTCATACGGAAGATAATGGGCTGCACCCCAATCATAAGAACCATTTCCGGGCACTGGGAAGAGGCCAGAATGCCCCTGCACGCGTACTGGGAAGCGACCTGTCATTTGGTAGCCGATGTCTGTACTATTTGCCATAACAAAGTTTTGGCCTGGTGCCACCAGCAACTTTAAAGCTTGTCGGGCTTCATCGAGGTCGCGTGCTTTGGCCATCCGGAAAAAGGCGACCATGGAAGTATCAAAGTGCTCTGGCTCATCAGCCAAAAGTGAAGTCCAGCGAAGTGCGACGGTGTGCCCGCCAAGCCGCGCTTTGGTATCACTAGCTGGAGTTTGCAAGATTACGTCTGGGATCCCATGATCTGAAATAACAGGTCCGTAATGAGGAGCCAAACGAAATGTTACTTGGCGTGGAGTAGATTCTCCAGCAACCTTGAGTTCCTCCGAACGTTCGCGGATGGAAACAGAGGTACCATTATGAATGTATGCTTTCCCGTCAGCGGTGAGATTGAGCAAAAAAAGGTCTTGCACATCAGCCCCAGTATTTGTAACTCCCCATGCCATGTGTTTATTCCTACCTAATACTACCATAGGCATACCAACAAAAGAAGCCCCAATTACATCTACACCATGGGTTTCATCTTTTAGGTGAACCAAAAGCCAGATATTGGGTGCTGTTAACTCAAGATGGGGGTCATTTGCAACTAAAGGGGTCCCTGATGCAGTGAGGTTGCCACTGACGACCCAGTTATTTGAAGCTCCAAAAACACCAAGCGCGTTGCTCGGTCGGAGGTTCCATATTGGTGAGGGCGTCTCCTTAGCTGTCGAAAATGCAGAATCATCAAGTTTGCGACTTTTCATGATCTCGGGCTGAGCACTGCTAGTAAGTGAATTGAGCCAAGTTTCCATCGTTGATGGTAATTCACAACGTGTTTGGTCGTGCCGAGCGCTCGGGTCCTCACAAACATCCTCAGCTTGGACGATTGTAGGGAAATCTTGTAAATCAAAAGCAGGCACCAATTCCATGACTCTACGTACGTCAAGGCCTTGGTCAGTGAGAAGTTTAGCGCGTAAAAGTTCGCGAGGAAGGTTTCCAGAGAGACCATACGACATGATGAGAACCCAGGCAATAGAGTCAGCTGGGGTCCAGGGCTCGAGGTGGTCTGGTGACCACTTGCCAAAAAGCCAGGATAAAATTCTGAGCTCGATGGGTGGTACAAATCGCTCTGGGGAGTTAATGAAGTAGTTTACACCAGCAGTGTAGCGTTCAAGTACCATAATTTCTTCTGCAAAGTCCACTTCTGTTTTCATCTGCGCGAACGTTTGCTCGGCTATTTGGGCAAAACGGAATGTGCGCTGCATTAGATCCTGCGGAACCGCAGCCTCACCTACCATTTCAGCAAGGCGGCCTTTGGACAAACGCCTCTGTAACTCCATTTGAAATGTACGCGTTTGTGCTGTTACCATACCTTGTACAAAGAAGAGATCTCCGGGATCGCTTGAATTCGCCTCGATGTGCAAGACGCCAGTGCTTCTCTCCGTATAAACCTTGACGAAACCGGAAAGACCAGCATCTGGGCCCACCGTAAACGTATCTGATGCACGCTGCGTCTGCACAATACCAACAAAAAGAAATTCTGTAAGTGTTGCGCAAACTAAGCCAGCCAGTAGCACCACAAACCAAAAGCACGTTAAAGGCTTAGACGTATTAGATTTGGGCTGTTTGACAGTTGCTGCAACCCAAAGCAGGTCTCCAAATGTAAGTACTGCGAAAGCAGCACCTGCGATGTGTGGACATAAAGCCATGAGATGCCAGAGCTCTAGCGAAATGAAGAGCCATCCCAGCGCACAGCCTAAGCCCAGGAGCCAAAGTGCAGCCCGGAGGTACAGGACCGGCGCACTACCAGCCCTCTTGCTAACATAATTGCGAGGCCTTGAAGAACTTTCCCGTCGCGAGTCTTCTGTCGGAAGCAGCGGAGTCGTGTCCACAGCGTGTTCGATGTCATCACTCATCCTGGCCACGGCAAGATGCCTTCGGGCTTGTTGCTAGTGAATTAGTTCTGACGAATTGTGGTTGGTCGATGAAAGATCCTTCCAATGGTATGTAATCTATTGAAGTAGCACACACCTTTTCTTTATTCTTCTACATGATATTTTCCATAATAATACTAATATTGTCTTTATCTCTTTTTTTAAAATTTTAAAATTAATGATGACGGAACACGAAAGATGTTTAACAATGCAGCTTTTGACCCACTGTGTAGCCACGTATGAATGCAACATATGATGCAATTCAACTTTGATTATTTTGCTCCTCGTGTTGTTACGGAGAGAATGACTCTCAAGTTTTGCTAAGGGCCATATCTGTCCCAGTCACTTGGGAACACCCCGAAAGCCGAAGACGTTCATTTTCTTGCTCAAGCTCATGAACCCTTTCTAAAGCTGTGCAAAGGTCCTTATATAATATTGTAGCACGTGAATGCTCCTCACTATCGCTTTGATATATGCCAGCTTGAGCTTGCTTCCTGGGCAGTTCAGCCTCAATATCAAGAAAGAAGCGCTCAAAGATAGGGAGCACTCCTGTCTTGCGTTGATGGTCGTCTGACCGTCCAGGAGTTTTAAGCAGTGACGCAGCACTTTGCGAAGACTGTGGACGAAGGCCTAATGGCTGTTGATGATGAGTTTGGATTCGTTCTGAGAAGCGGTGCTGCTCAACCTTTGCTAGAGTGGACGCATCGAACACAGAGTTGCGCTTGCGAGACCGAGCTGTAGCTAATGTATGACGCCCTTGTTGAATTTTAGACGCAGTAGACATTGTACGCACCGACATGTGTCGTGTTTGACGCTCTTGAAACTGAGCTTCTTGAGCAGCTGTTTCAAGAGATGCTATTCTATTCTCAAACTGCGCTTTCTCAAGATCTTCGAGCTCCGACCTCAATTTCCACATTTCAAGTAACGCTTGTCCACGAGCAAAGTTGGATACCATTACCTGTCTCACAAGTTCATGAAAAGCCATATATTGTACATTTCTCACATCCTCAAGTGCATCCTCAGGTAGGAGACGGCCTGCTTGTTGCTCGATTCTAGAGTTCATGAAATGCACCCATTGCATAACACTTTTAACATCTGTATCGCCTTGGGGTGCAGAATTATAGCTGGGCTGAGATAGCAAATTTGCGAGAGGCCAAATAAACTTTGCGTCAGCATTTGCTCTAGCCAAGGAAGTGGGTGGAATTAGAGATTCAGGAATCTGCTCGGTGCTTGATGACCTCAGAATGTTGCTTTCTAATGATGACAAGGAAGAGTTTTTTAGCGGGCTTAAACTTCTCCCGGATGCTCGGGTATGTGATGTCGCTGGCCGGTAATGAAACGAGGAATTTGAGCTGCCCCCAATGGCAAGGCGGGACTTAAAGTTCGACTGCTCAGGTGAAGGAAGCCGAAGACCATGGGTACTACTATCAGCCTCTGCTCTCATATCTGTCTTTGGGAGCAATCTTTTTCGGCGCCGGCGCTGTTCATCCAGCAACTTGGTGTTTTTGTAATATGGGTATGGCTCATTCATGCGCATCTTCCTTAGCTATTTCCAAATTGAAGATTGCTCGTCCTTGCAACTTGGCAATATATTCCAACCGCCTACGCACTACCTTATGCCGGGCTTTATTAGGATTAAAATTGTCTCAAAGAGCAAATAGTGTCGCGAATATGGCGTTGCTCCCCCGCGAACACCTGTACGCGCTCTATATGGGCTTTCTTTCCTCTGTTGCTTGAACTTCTATTCTAAAAGTTACATTAATGCATCCATGCACGCAAGCATTGCTACTTTTTACAATCAAAACTGTTACAACCCAAACGAGTACCAAACAAAGTAAATGAGCCTGATTTGATCCAAATCCAGGGTCACAGTCCTCCAGTTCTTATGCCGAGAATACGAACCGAAGGGTAAACATGCATCGCGTTCCCGCTCCTAGTGTGTGAACGGATCAAAAGTCCTCATTCCTAGTACATGGACCATCATTAAAAAATATTATATCTAGAGGGTAATACTAATCCAGGGTTAGTACATATTATTTAGTAGCATCATATGATGATTAAGTTTATGACAAATACTTTATTTTGTGGTCCTACGAAAACGAGGCGAAGAAGCCCACATCAAACAGGCTTTGGAGGGTTGCGAACATAGGCAGCGATGAACACACCTCGTGGAGGCTCGGCGCGGCGGCCAGGCGGTAGCAAG
Organism: Schizochytrium sp. TIO01; assembly: GCA_004764695.1. NCBI lineage: Eukaryota > Bigyra > Thraustochytrida > Thraustochytriidae > Schizochytrium > Schizochytrium sp. TIO01. Next base: position 2,458,412 of record SMSO01000037.1, on the reverse strand, counting down.
TCAAAGTCAAAGAAGAAACCTTCGCAGCAAAGGATTCCGACAGCGCAACAGGCATCAGCCAAATCTAACCGATCTTCGAAGTCGGCGAAATCGGTGGCCTCAAACCGGTCCACGGCTCCGAGTGAGCCAAACGGGAGCGCGGGAAGGCCAGTGTCGCGCAAACACGCATCTGGTTCCCGCTTGTTTAAGCAGCAGATCTCCAGTTTTGACGTAGCACAGCAAAATTTAGTGCAGGCTTTGGAGGCTTGGCATGGACTTTTGAGTAGCCAGGCAACACAATTTCAAAAGCCGCATATGCAACCAACTTTGAGCTTACCTGCGAAGTTCTCGACGCAGCTGGGAGGCGTTGATCGCATTGGAATTGAAGAAGTTCAGAAACAACAGCAGCTTCGGAGTGTTGAGCAGAAGCAACTGGAGGAAGTGAGTGTAGTAAAGCCTCTAGTTCCTGGCACGGTTTTTCAGGCAGAGGAGACTTTGTTTGAAATCAAAAGTAAATTCCTGAAGGAAATGGAGCAAGCTGTTGAACTCATGGGCCATGCTCTTGAGTCTTCTGAGATTCTGAGCAGTGTTTCATGGCTAGAGAAACGAGAGCTCTTTGAAAGGTACTGTAATGAATTCGAGCTAGCAGAAAGCATCTGCATTCCACTCTCACATACGGCTAACGCAGACGTCGTGAAAACTCATATTTTGGCGCTGAAGCACCGACCCTTTCTCGAGTGATTCGTTATGTCACTTGTGTGTTTTCTTATAGAGGATTGCACTCTGATTTGGAATCGAGAGGCTCCTCAATGTATCCGGGTTGGTATTATAACATCGATGAGGATTGAACGAGATATTTGTTGTGTGTAGAATGCCCTAAATGTAGATCTTCTTTCTAAACAGAATACAGTAGTCGCTGTGATGCCAGGGTGAACCTCTTGGTATAGAAGAGAAAAAGAAGAGGTAAGAGAGGCTATGTGTAAGATGGGCATCATATTGCCCTTCTTTTTCTTTTTTTGTTTTAAGTTTCTAAATCCATGTGAGATAAGCTTTTATTTATCTACCGTCTCCAGGCAATCGTTTGCTATAAATGACCCTAACTGGGCTGAAATCAAGACAGTTCTGATCAGAATTAGGTAACATATAATGGACTCTTTAATCAGTGTACTCGGGGACGTGATCGGGGAATGCAGGGTTTAGATCAGTGTAGAGCTCGACGTCTCTAGCATCAATCAACGGCAGCAAAAGCTTAGTGTCATGAAAGACACGATGATCAGCCGGGCATGTTTCCACAGCCTCCGCAATGTCATGACCAGTACCAAAGTTTCGCATATATAAGGGGTGTGCGCCGCCAGATATTTGCAGACGCACACGGGTACCCTGACCATAGCGGGCTGCAATAGGGCCAACTTTGATGCGTCTACCCTTGAGCTCGTACCATGTTGTGCCATTTTCATCAGTCTGTTGACCGTCCCAATCATCAGGGCCAAAACGCGCGAGATCTTCAGTGAGGTTGAAACTTTGGGTAGTACCCGACCAAGGAGACGGTGCTGCGACTTGGCAAAGCTTTAGGAAAAAGTCAGTGTGCGGGTTGTTTGATTGGGCATGCAGTTCCACATAAACATCTCCACAAATGTACATTGAATCAGTCAGTGCCATTGAAGAAAATACGAGTACATCGGAGCGTGCCTCAAGGGATGACTGATCCTTGCGACCGGAATTGAAAGGGTCAAATGAAGGTCCCCCACAATATGGTGTGGGGTCATTAGGATCGTATTGGTGAAAGGAAAAGGATCCATTGTTCGATGAACCAATTGTATTGGTAGCAGTGATCATTCGCTTGAGGGGCCAGGATGTGGTGCTGGCAACCTTTGGGGGCCAGCTATCAAAAGAGCACCATCGAGTTGGTGAAGTCCCAATAATGGCAACATGAATTGCATGCTCATCAGTCCCTTGTGAAGAGTCATGATTTTCCATATAGCGTTGGAACCAATCAAGAGCAATGCTGAGGGCTACAGTGCTGTAATTCATAAAATGCCAATGTTTCCAGGTTCCAACTGTCATGCGGCAAGTTTTATCGCCGTGTTGGGAAGCCCATTCAAAGTCTTCGAACGATTGCTTGAGAAAAAAGTCATACCAGCCACCAATGATATGTGCGGGTGGACGAGACTGTTTTTTCATGTTACACAAAACATCTTTGTCAGCCCAAAATTCATGTTCAACATCGGTTGCGCGAATGGCATCTTGCAAGAAACCTAGACGCTGCCCGATTAACTTTTCGTCCTGCGTATGCAGTGGGGCATCAATGAAAGATTGTTTGAGTTCTTGCTGCAAGGCAGGGAACCAGAATTTGATGATATTGGGAGTATTCATGAGTTTCATAGCGAGCCAAAGCCAGCGCAGGACGAGGTCCAATGCTAAAGTTCCTGAGTTGCGGTGGAAAATAATGCCAAATGCTCTTGCTCCAGTCATGACAGGTACCATAGCGGAGACATGATGGCCTGAACTACTACCTGCCGCGGCATAAGTTGTAAGACCAAGGTAGGATACGCCAAAGAGTGAGACTTTTCCATTAGACCAAGGCTGTTTGCGAATCCACTCAATGGTCTCTCCACCGTCTTTAACCTCATGTTTTACTGGAAAAAAGTCCCCGCCACTGCCAAATCTGCCGCGTGTATCCTGTATAATCACAGCAAACCCTCGTTCGGCGAAGATGCGGGCCCACTCTGGACCAAGAGAATGCCGCCCATACGGCGTACGAACCATGATTGTAGAGAATTTGTGTTCGCCGTTCAACTCGTTGAGGCTGGGTCGCGCGTCCGGGTCGTTGTCGTTTGCCGGAAATGGTACATATAGCGTTCCATGGAGGATCACGCCATCAGAAGTTTCTGTCTCCACATCAATGCAGGAGGTTAACGGGTAGATTGCTGGAGGCAGGTTGCGGAATTTCGCTTGCGATGTTGCGTAGATTCTCTGCAATGGTCTCAGAAGCCCACGACGAATCTCGCGGCGCAGAAAAGCCATATGTTTTGTTACATAGAGTAAGGCGTGCATGCCATACCTTGACGAAAAGTATACCAGCATCCACATAAACCTGATGATGCGTCTTACCATACTTTGTACGCGTTGCGAGTTCATTGCGGGCATCTTTTGCACGTGGCCTTTGGTATATATTTCCGTCTATACACTGTACGTCGCTTTTTGCAAGAACTGCTGTTGGCTGCTCAGTACTGGACAAGAAACGCGTCACTCAGTCGTTCGTTCAACTCAACTCTGTAGCCTAAGGGGGCTTCTCGAGCTCTTGTTACGCTAGTTTCCGCGCTGCTTGTGCTTTGAAGCCTTCTTCCAGTAGTGATTGAGCTGAGTCAATCGTCGTTTCTTCGTCGTTTAGCTACTGTTTACGATTTTTTGACAACCGTGACTCGACGAGATTGAATTGATTGCAGTCCCTTTTTCAATTAAAAAAAAATTAAAAATTCTAAACTTTTAATTTTAATTTTAAACGTATTAGGTAGGTTTACTATTTACTTACTAGTTCTAGATTGTATGAAAGCATCATCAAAAGGAAGTCCCTGTCGCAATCTGGTTTTGCCTAGTACTGTACCTCTGAGCACTCGAGCCCATTACCTAGTCGGGTGCAATTCAATCGCGAGAACTCACGTTATCTATGGATCTGCCTGCGGTTATCGCTGGTCTCTCTAGAGATAGAAAATGAAGACTTGACAGCCCAAAGTCAGCAAAACTAGTACGGGGAAGTAAGTAATGATTTCTTTGTTTGATGTAATGATTAACATTATCATCTCGTTAACAGTCAGAGCTTCCTGACTTGCCATACTTGTGACTTGCTTCATTGGAAGACGGAACAGGGTCCGATGCTCAGCGTAGCGGCGTTGTGGAGAGCACGGAAGCTGCATGTTGAAAGTAGGACACTGAGAATCTAGGCTCTAGAATCAACTTACTTGCCATTATTTGTTCGAATCACCTCGAAAGAACACTGCTTTAGCATATTCTGGGGCATTCCTTCAGAAAACCCGATTTGTTTTGTGCATGGAAAAGGTAGACAAGAAGTGCCCTGGACAAAGATCTTGAGAGTGTTTGTATTCACACAAAAATTTGGGGAGCGGAATACGAAAATAGTTTTTCGAGCTGTTGTAGTTAATCTATGCTAAATCTACGTATTGGAAATGATGTCTAGTTCTCAGCGGGTGAAGGGGCAATCATCTTGGAAGGGTCAACGTGCTCGTCAAACTCTTCAGCACTAAGGTATCCACCCTTGAGGGCCTCTTCACGGAGAGTGGTACCATTCTTGTAGGCATCCTTTGCAATCTTGGAGGAGTTATCGTATCCAATAACAGGGCTCAGAGCGGTAACGAGCATGAGCGAGTTCTGGAGATGCTCTTCAATTTTAGGTAGGTTCGGTTCAAGGCCTTCAATGCAGCGCTCTGCAAAGGACGCAGCCGCATCACCAAGAATACGAGCAGACTCAATTAAAGTGGCAGCCATAATGGGCTTGAAGACGTTGAGCTCAAATTGTCCCTGAGAACCTGCAATTGTGATGGTACTATGGTTACCCATGACTCTTACGCATGCCATTGTGAGGGCCTCACACTGTGTTGGGTTGACCTTGCCTGGCATAATGGAGCTTCCGGGTTCATTGGCCGGGAGGTTCAGCTCGCCAATACCACATCGCGGTCCACTGGCCAGAAGACGAACATCATTAGCAATTTTGAACAGAGAAGCCGCGACTGTGTTCAGAGCACCGCTCGCCTCTACAAGTGCATCGTGGGCTGCAAGGGCTTCGAATTTATTGGGCGCAGTAATGAATGGGAATCCAGACTCCTTGGCGATAATCTCTGCGATGCGCTTGTCGTAGCCTACGGTGGTGTTGAGGCCAGTGCCGACAGCAGTGCCGCCGAGTGCAAGCTTGTAGAGGCTCTCCATGGAGTGCTCTACACGTGCCATGCCGTATTCGACCTGGGTGAGATATCCGGAAAGTTCCTGCCCAAGAGAGAGCGGAGTTGCGTCTTGGGTGTGGGTACGGCCGGTCTTGATAATGTCCATGAAGTCATTAGACTTCACCTCGAGGGCATCACGCAGCGTGGCTAGGCCCGGGAGCGTAGAGCTGTCCATAACCTTGACGCAGGCAATGTGCATGGCAGTCGGGAAGCTATCATTACTGCTCTGACCCATGTTAACATGATCGTTTGGATGCACGGGCTTTTTGGAGCCAACTTCCCCACCGAGGAGCTGGATGGCTCGGTTCGAGATGACCTCGTTCACGTTCATGTTGGTTTGAGTTCCAGAACCTGTTTGGTAAATCACAAGCGGGAAGTGATCGTCAAGCTTGCCGTCGATAACCTCCTTCGCTGCTTCCATGATGGCACTTCCGAGCTTCTCGTCGATCTTGCCTTCTGCAACATTGTAGCGAGCACATGAAAGCTTGACGAGTGCCAGAGCATGCACAATTTCTGCGGGCATGCGTGAGTATTGAGGATCAATGGGAAAGTTCATACGGGATCGCTGTGTCTGTGCTCCCCAGAGTTTGTTCGCAGGTACCTGAATCTTGCCCATGGAGTCGGACTCCGTGCGCATCTCCCCTTCATCCTGAGCATCTTTGTAGCCGTGATGCTTGCGGTCTCCAAGACCATAACTGCTATACTGTCGCAACATCAGGCCTGCCGACGATTTTTGCCAAACCTGCTCCTGACCGCGTGCGCCTGTGCTCGCGAGACCTCTCGATCCTCTCGCTACAATGGATTGCATCTTGGCGGTGTCCTCCCTCAATCAATCTCTCTAACAATCCTGACAATCACACAGATCAGAGCTTCTCACTCTCAGGACCTTCGGAACCGGCACGGAACAACCCAGGAAAGCCGCCGCAGTTGCTTCCTTATTCCACAGACCTCCTCCGCGTTTGGTGTTTGCCTCCCCAAGCTGCGGCGCCCTGGAGAGTCCGACTTGCAGCGCTCTTTCTCTACTTTGAGCAAAGATATGTTTCACTTGCGGGCCCCATTCTCCACTGTGTGCTTGCGCATACTCTACTGTATGATCCTCCCTCTCGATCTCCAGCAGCTGAACCTTTACTTATCTCGAGGCATTCGTTGATTTCTTTCTCTCCTCAATCGCTCGTTCAAACATGATTCAAACATGATTCAAACATGATTCAAACATGATTCAAATATCATTCAAACATCATTCAAACATCATTCAAATATCATTCAAACATCATTCAAACATCATTCAAACATCATTCGGCATGAGGTCCAAAGCTTACGGCAACCACGGCTGATCAGATTGCGCCGCGCTGAAGGCGCCGCTGAAGGGCTCGCTGGGCGGCGACCTGCCTTCGGTCGAGCTTCGCCTCAAGTTGTGGGGCTGAGCAAGCAAGCAGGCAAGAGCGAGCTGGCAGCGCGGTTCTTGCGGGGCGCTGAAGCAGAGCTTCGCGGGCTTGCGTCGAACCTGAGGATTGTACTTCGTTCAATTCGTTTGTGCTGGCGGTGATGTATGTGTGTCTTCGTCGAAAGAGGTTAAAGGGCGCTGATAAAAACGAGCAAAGTTGAGCGAATCGCCGTCAGCGGCATCATCGACATCGTCAGCGACTTTCGGGGGTGGAGTTCTCGGACGCCTCAGACGGCTTGCATTTCTCCGAGGCGGTGGAGACCCATTCCTGGAATTCGCAGGTTACTACGGAGGAGAAAGAGGACATCGCAGCGTCCATCGACTGCAATTTCTGCTCTCGTGAGTTGAGTTCGTGGCAATATCCGCAATCGTAATGATAAAGATAATGACGCCGTTTGGGGTAACAGGAGAGATGAAAGAGGAAAGCAGAGCAGAAGATCTTGCGAAAATCCAAGATCGCCGCGCAGCAGCAGAGTGGAAAGGTCTCGCGGAACCTGCGAGCCGCTGCGAAGGAGCACGTGAGGCGGCGTGGAGACGCGCTGTCCTGCGACGCAGGCACGCAGCTCAATCGATCCGCACACGCCTGCCCGGTGCCAGCACGCGCAGGCCTCGCGGCCTTCCAGCAAAACGAGAAAGAAGACTTTTCCTTTGTAGCTAGGAACGGTAAATAGAACAGAACATCGGCTCGCATGGCAGGAACAGAACATTGCAGAACGGAGGAACGCCGCAAAGCGGTCTAACTGTATGGAGGATTAAAGGGACCAATAGCGGAACGCAAAAGTACCATAAGGGAAGAAAGAAGAAGTGGTGGATAAGTGATGACAGGCTCTGGAGAATGGAAAACCAAACTCTGAGTGCGAAGCGAGAATGGCTGACGACGGCACTATGCAAGTGGATGGCGCTGGCCTTCTGGCTGCAGCAGAGGCCGCACGCGGCACTGAGGAACACAGTTCTTCCGCCCCTACTGCACCTCCGGCACCTGAAGACGCCATGATTGACGCCGAAGATGCGCCAGGAACCACTGGCGTCGCAACGAGTGCCGCGCCAGAAGGAGCCAAACCCGAGGTAGAAGAGGCAGGCACGGACTCGACTGCAGTGCAGAACCGAGAACGTGCAGACTCGAAGGCCTCGTCTTCTTCTTCCTCTTCGGATTCTTCGGATTCTGATGATGATGATGACGACCGCATGCCAGCGGATGGAGACACCCTTGAGGAGGCGCAGGCCAAGATCAAGCGGTTTGAGGGCGACGAAATGGATGAAGATGGCAACAACTCTGGTTCTGCATTTGGACCTCGCACTACAAACGAAAAGACCCCGACAGAAGTTGCTTTGGATCCCCTTCCTGTGGATGTGAAAGAGGACGATAATATCGAGAGATTTGGCAAGGTAATCAATAAGGCCGAGTTCCGAGGTGCTGTGGTGGTCATTGCATTACCACCGAGCGACGACGCAGAAGTAAATCCCGTGGACATTGATAGTGTCATCTGCACCAAAGAACGCAAGCTTGTAGGCCGTGTTGAAGAGGTTTTTGGCCCTGTGGTAAAACCTTTTTATGTTGTACGCCATATGGACGTGGTGAGTGCCGGCGAAGATGCTAGCCAGTCTTATCGCGTGCCAGTAGACGAAGGAACAGAGCTTTACGTAGTCATGCGCCACGGTAAGCACGTTAACGTTGCAGCCCTCGACACGCGTGGCTCGGATGCTTCAAACATGCACGACGAAGAGGTTGATGAAGAGGAGCTCGACTATAGTGATGACGAGGAGGAAATGAAGGCCAAACAACGTATTCGTGCTGCACGCCGCTCTCAAAAGAATCCAAATGCAAACGGAGCTAAGGAAGGTGTACCTGCTGATTCTAGCCCCAACTATGTTATTCCTCCCGGCAATGCACCACCTTCACGTCGCCGTGGTCGTGATAACCACAATGGTGGAAATCACCATCACTCTGGTGGCGGCCGTGGCTCTCGCCGTGGTCATGGTAACCATGCAGGGCGCAGGCACCACAATGGTCGCGGTGGAGGCCGTGGTGGGTTTGCTCCGCCTCCCGCATACCCTGCTCACGCAGCGTACGGTGGCGGACATTACATGTATGGTCAGCCGCCTCAAGGAGGATTTCCACCGCAAGCGCCGCACGGTCACGGTTTCTACCCTCCACAGCCGCAAGGGCAACAAGCCTTTGGTTATGGCCAGGCACCCAATATGTTCTCGGGCGCCTACGGTCCTGTCCCTGATATGATGTCACCTCAGCAACATCAGCAGCACATGCAGCATCAGCCTCATATGCAGCCTAACTATGGCATGCCTCAAACCCCAGCGACGCCCTTTTACGCTCAGCAGATGAACTACTGGCAGCAACCCCCACAGCAGCAGCAGCAGCAGCAGCAGCCCCCGCATGCTGCGAATGGTCACTCCAGTGATAAGATGGAGGATCATTAATAAACAAGTACATCATGTAGGACTCTGAGCTTGAGAACAAGCCTCACTAACATGAGTTAAACTGCCACATGTGGGCACCTCTGAACTTGTTAGGAGCAGACCTCTTGTATTGTGTGACATACCATGTTACGTGTGTATGTCAGTGTGTCTAGAAACTAGAATTTAACCCGCCCCAAAACCGATTTCATAGAATAACTTCAATTCGTGCATGAATTTTTCTTCGTCTTTCCTGTCTTTGTCTGCATTCTTGAGAAAACAACAGCAGATTATTTTATTTTTACTTTTCCAAAGATAATTAGATTTGCATGCGGGCACCGAAGCAAAGACAAGATAAACTATACCAACAACATTGCGTGAGAGAAGTGTTGAGTATATACTAAATATATTTTATATCAAAATCCAGAAGGTCAAAATAGCGGTCGAAACAGACTCACAGGTACGAATGTATATGTGCAGAGTGGTATAGATGAAAAAACAAGAACAACAGTAGAGTTGAGGTGGATGATGAAGGGGGGGATTTGCATGTGTATGTGTATAAATGTTGGGTTGGGGCTTATCAAGCCTGAGCAAGCTCGTATTTGGCCGCCTCAGCACCGGTTGGGCTGGAGGCGGTGGATTGGATTGGGCTAGAGCCCGGCAGGGATCCCTGACTGTTGGAGTAATTCTTAGAATCCTTGGCGTCGGTGGCAACGTCATTCTTTCTGCGGAAGGCCACAATCAAGATAGCTGTGAGCAGGGCTGCATCGAGAATGGCCAGGATACAAACGACAGCAATAGCAGAAGCAGGCCATTTAGAACTGCTGCCGCTATCAGAGGCTACAGGCTCTTCTGGGTCCTTGGGTTCAGTCGGAGCACGAGTCGGTGCCGAGGTAGGGGGGACCTCGCCATTGGTCGTGGTGGGAGCAGCAGTCGGTGAAAGAGTAGGACTGTCAGTCACTGTCGGGGCTGCAGTGGGAGTCTGAGTAGGAGCTGAAGTGGGAACATAGACAAGATACGAACCGACTTGAGTAAGAGCACTAGACTTGGCGGATATGAGGAGGGTTCCTTGTGCAATGACGGGCGACGCTACTGCTACGCTGCCAATATCGGTGCTAGAGATCTGGTTGAGGTCGCTGTCGAAAATGACCACCTTGGAGCCGACAGCCACAGCAACATTTCCAGAGGCATCGATGACTGGTGCCACCACTGTGGAGTCCGAGATGTCAGCCACAGCTCCCGAAGTGGATTGAAGGACAGTGCCGTTTGAAAGGCTAATACTGTAGAGGCGCCCAGATTCATCAAGAGCATAGCCCACCATGAGATCGCTGTTGATGGCGAGGTTTCCAGCAACGTCATCATCAAAGACTCCTGTTTCGTTGTACACGATGCTGGCGCCGTCAGTCTCATTGAGAAGCTTTACGAGACCTCCCTGGGGGACTGTTACATAAATTGCATCATTCGCATCGATCAAAGCAGGACCGTAAACCCCTACTGTGGTGACATCGCGAGTGGAGTTGAAGTTGACTTGAGTCGAGGAAAGCAGTTCTCCGGTCGTACCATCATAGACATCAACGTAACCGTTCCATGTGCAGGCAAGAACAACGCGGCCATCTGAGGTAAGCGATAGAGCTCCCGCAGGCCAGTCGAGACGAGTATCGTTGTGGTCGCAGACCGGTTGGCGCCAGGTTGCGAGTCCTGCATCCGAGGCCTCAGTTTCGTCATCACTCACCGCGGACAGTTTATGCAAAGTGGACGCAATGCCTGGGGTGCCTCTGGAAGAAGCAAAAATGTAATCGCGGGAGGCCACAGGTGTAGCGGTGAGCTTGCCACCAAGGTTGTAGGCCGCCACAAGATCTCCGGAAGTCTCGTCGATGCGGTAGAGGATTCCATTCTCATCACCAATGACGATTTCACCACGGACAGTTACAATGGGCTGGCCCACGAAAGAGATGGTTTCGGAGTCTTCAGCGGAGATTGGTGTAAAAGTCCACAGCTCGTTACCGCGAGCATCAACGCAGATGAGTTCGTTCGAGGCTGTTGGCACAACAAGGTCGCCTGCGGTGGTTTCAACTGGAGCTCCGCCTTGCAAACCTTCGTCACTGAGGGCCCAGAGGGTGGAGAAGTCAGATCCGACTTCTCCATTTGAAGAGCTCTGAAGAGATGTGGAGGCCTGACGACCATTGAAGGTGGCGCCAGGAAAGAGGCCAAATGTGTCGTTGTTGTAGTCGGCGAATTCGCAAGCGGCAGCGTCGTCTGCGTTTTCGTCAAGGGCATTCAGGCTGGTGGCGATCGCTGAGCAATCCACGAAGCAGTTTGAGTCTGACGTGTTGAGTGCAAGGCAGGCGGCCTTGCTATCAGAGAGGTCAGCACCATCGCAGCCTGTTGCGCCCACGCAAGAGGCCAGTTGCGCGAAGGCGTCTGTGAATCCCAAGCATACGGCTCCTGGTCTTTCAGATGAATCGTCTTGGAATGTAGAGAGGACACTCTGCGCAGAGCTTACGCACGAGAGCTGCGTGGATGTGCACGAGTCGCCGTTCACTGACACAGCGGCTACAGCTACAGTCATCAGGACCGCAGCCACAGCGAGTTTACGCTGCGAGGTGCTGGAACCATGTGCAGAAACCAGATTTGAGCTTACGTTGGGTGTCATCTTCGAAATTGCAACTTAATTCTGAAGTTCCTCGGTTACTTGCTCAAAGAGTTTAAGTAAGCCTTTTCCAAGCCGCCGTGGAAGCCTGTGAGGACTATGACTGAAGAAGGTATCGCCACGAGTAAATACCGCGGCTGAAGAAAAAGTCTCCGCGTAGTGTGCGAGCCCGCGGTCAGTCGGAGAAGAGGAGGTAGGAGAAGTAGCGCAGCCAATAGCAAGCAGCGCAGCAGAGGGCTCCCTCGAGCCCGAGTGCTGTCGCGTTGAGTGTTTGCTGGGGGTTGCTCCTTTGTTTAGTCTTTGATTCCGCAATGGCTTGACGTGCTTTCCCGCTCTCTCGTGCTCACACCGTGTTCCGTTTCCGGTGTTTCTTTTTGGGGGTTTGACTGATTTCTGTTATTGAGATGTGTGTTGTGTGTTTGTTTGTTTGTTTGTTTGTTTAGTGTTTCTTCTTTCTCTGTTTTCGAGCTGATTGATTATTTGATTGAGCGATGCCCGATGCCTGCAGGCCGTCCCTCGTTTGCGTTTCTCCTTCTTCTCTCCGCCGCTCCCCGAGGTGAGGCAGGACGTCTTGGCTTGCGTGCGCTTCTGCCCGGCTTCGCAATTGCTGCGAAAGGATCGAAAGGAGACTCGAGCGAGAGGAGTTGGTTTCCACACGGAGTGGAGACGTGGATGAGCACAATAGAGAGAGCGCTCCTTTTCCCTTTTATTTTTATTTTTTTTTTCAACTATACTTTTTACAAAAAAAATAAAAAATAAAAAATTCTTCGTGTTTCCCACACTTTCCAAACGCTGGAAAAGTGATTTAATCATCGAAGAACACGATATCCTCGTGAACCACGCTTCATTTAAGTGCAACCTTCAAGCCTATAGGCGCCCTTGTATCCACCCAGGCCGTGCTCCCCGTATTCTGCTCTCTGCATATAGACACAAATACATAAATACATACATACATACATGCATACATACACAGACTACAGAAGCAAGGCAAACGGCGATTTACTTAGTTTATTTTAAAATATTAACGCGTTGAAAACTCCTTTCTTTCCATATCCGTCATCGAAATAATCATAACAATAATAACAATTAAAAACACTTTCTTACTTTTTACTGGCCGCCATTGTGAACAATATGGCGAACCTCGCTCGAGTGGCGCAGGCGTTCGCTCGCTCGAGGCCGCAGCAGAAGACCCTTCCGTTGAAGAGGCTGAACAGGCGGCCTCCCCGCCGGCAGACAGTCAGGCAGCCAGACAGACAGCTAGCTAACACAGCTAAACAGCTGAGCAGGCAGGCAGGCAGCCTCCCTCGAAAGGAGCTGGAGAACCGGCTAATGAAGAGGCGGCGGCTCACTCGCTCGCTCGCTGGCACGGGAACCCGGGCTAGCAGCTACATAGCCGAATGCATAGGGTGCCTCGCTGATTCTGGGAAAGGAAGGCTTTTAAAAGTTAAAAAAACAAAAACAAAAACATTTCTATTTTCAGGGTCTATGTACGTATGTATGTATGTATGTGTCTACTTATATTTATATATTAATTAATTGATTGATTGATTGATTGATTGAATAATGTTTTAAGTTTTGTTGAATGAAAAGTATGGGAGAAAGCAGTTGAACAGAGGGAGGAAAAACTAGCCGGACAGGAGAAAGAAGAAAGTGATCTAAACTAAAGAAGTGGGATTGGGGGAGGTGCGCCATGTTACGCGACGGGTGTATGCACGGTCGTTGAGGAGTGATTTCTTTGTTTGTCTGTTTGTTTGTTTGTCCATTAAGTTCAAGTTGGTTGCAGAGAGAGGCCCACGGCTTCGAGGTCTCCAGGAGCTGTCGGGAGGAGCGGCGCTGAGCGAAGGCCGCACTCCCAAGCAGAATGGCACTCAAGGAGGCAATTTGCAAACAGCCTCAATCAGATCACTACACGACTACACAACCAAACAAACAAATATACAAATAAACAATCCGCTGTCCCCTCGCGGTAAGAGTATCTAGCGATTGCATAGGACCCCTCCCTCTCAGTGCTAAGAGAAATGCGAACGTATCAAATGTATTGCGTTTGTGTGGGGTACATTACACATCCATCATCTCTTAGATACCTCGAGGCATTCAGAAAGGCCCTTCGCAGCGGCGCGTACGCACAGTGTCGCCCCCCCCCTCGCTCTCTCTCTCTCGCTCGCAAGCAGGCCAGCAGAAAGCCGCAAGGCAGAGGATCCGGGGCGCCATATTGGGCCTTCATCTTGGATTTCCAGCAATGCAATCTCAAAGGACCATTGAAAGGAATGCATATTATATATATATGTATGTACATACATATATATATCTCAAAAAGTTTCCTCTGCTCTCGGGGGACCCTAGTCGACGCCTATCGACTCGTAGTCACACAGGGGCCCCCTTGTTCTCCTTTGCAGAGTGAGGGAATGAATTGCGATCATCGAACAAAGTCCCATTGTGAATGCGAAGCGCCGGCACCGCCGCGGAGGGAGGTCTGCGCGGTCCCGGATGCAGGGCTCCGGCACGGTGACGGCGGCGCGTGTGCCGTGAAGGGAGGTCCTGCGCTGTCTCTGCGCTGTCCCAGTCTGGGCAGGCTGGCTGGAGCCCGCCCGATTCTGCCTGCGAGCATGGTTTGTTTGAATTGATCATGTGTGCCTTATTTATTAAATGAAGACTGCGATGTTTTGGGAAATCCATCGATCGATCGATCGATTGGAGGACCGTGGGCCCAAGCGCAGCGCAGGCGGCCTCGCGAGGATTTGGTCCGAGTTCTTCGACGCAGGTCCTGCAGAACCAACCCAGTTTTAGATGAATGATGGAGGTCGAAGTCTTCTCATAGTAAAGAGATGGCGAGATAAGCAAATAGATAAGAGAGAGGGATTGGTTCCTTTCTTGTGCTGTTTTCGCGAAAGAGAGAGAGAAAGAGAGAGAGAAAGAGAGAGAGAAAGAAAGAAAGAAAGAAAGAAAGAAAAAGAGGTTGGCGAGTAGCACCTGGCTAGCACAAAGGGTAGAACTAGGTGGCAGCAGACTTTTCAGAAAACTCCAAGAAGAAATGAAGATGAAGGTCTGTCTATCTTCGAATGGTCAACGACAGCAACGGCGCCAATCGACTCCCGCCTCGCAACATCAGGCCCGCATGTGTCTTCAGAAGACACCTACGCTGGCTCAGCAGCAGCAGCAGCAGCTTCCGGCGACTCCAATCGAAGGAGCTTACGAGCCAAATAGATTCAAGGAAAATCTCTCCAGCCAGAGAGAGAGAGAGATAGATAGATAGATAGATAGATAGATAAGGGTAAGTAGGAGTGAGTTAGTGAGGAGGGAAGAATTGGCTTTTGCCAGGAAAGGTGCAAAATGGACTCTCAGGAACGAACCGACTAACTGGCACGGGGTCGCTAGGGTCCAGCTAAGGCTAACTGTAGGGACTGGCGAGCTGGCGCACTCTTCTTAGTTTTAGTAGAGAAATGAGTGAATGAATGATGAAAAATGATAGATGAATGAATGATTGATTGCGTACAATTAATTCGTGGCTGGCTGGCTGGCTGAGGATTGCGGCCTTTTCGATGAAGAGGCACACATGGGTGGCACTTGGCCTAGTAGGCGAGCAAAGCAGATGGAGCTCACGTTGAGTTTGCGAGGAGAGCTCCTTCTCCTGCTGCGCTTCTTCTTAATTCTTCTTCTCAGCCTTCTTTCGCTGGAGTTCCTGTGAATTGGTGATAGGTGGTAGTAGTAGCAATAGTAGTAGTAGTATTGATAGTACTACTAAGAGTAGTGGTAGGTGGGTACCCGAAGTTCCACTATAATAAAACCCCTTTCTTGCATAGTTCTCTCCTTTGTTGAAGTCCACTTTTCTCTTACCAGACACAAGATATAGTATGCAGTAGTAGGAGTAGTGGGGGGGCTCTTACCAGCTTTCTTATTTGTGACTTTGCAGTGATTTTCTTTTCTTTTCTTTTATAGAAGGAAAAAACAAAATGTTTTTTTTGATTAAATTATATTGATTAAAAAAGATAGTGTGGCGTTGAAAAGCGTACGTTGAAGAACGTTGTCACTTTCTCTGTGCGTGCATATTACAAGACGGGAGTGGACCACGGCCCAGCATCCATTTCCGCTCCATCAAGGACCCTGAAGCGTTGGAGTGTTAGAGTAGAACAGGACCTCGAGGAGTTCAAGCGAGCAAAGCGAGGAACGGCCAGTGAGTTCGGCAGGCAGGCAACTTGGCAGGCAACTTGGCTAGCTAGCCACCGAGACAAGTTGTCATGTTTTGATGGATTGCTGAGCTTTGTTCCGAAAGATCAGGAGACAGCACGGTGTGAACTCCATACAGCCCTGGAGACAGCGAGTGTCTTGAACACCGTGAGCGATGGCGATGGAAGACGCTTGTAGTTTAAAGAGCTGATGGATGGGGTTAGTGCACGTGATAGGGCCGTAATGGAGATGCGACAGAACCCTCATGCACCGAGGGTGCAGAAGTTCACAACACTTAAATTAGGCATATGAAGAAAGGTGTCTCTTAGGGTAGTTGGAGATAGCCAAATGGATGTGGCCTTCATGGAAGTCAATTTATGAAATCATTACACCACGTTGATCTTACAAACTGGAGTCCCTGATTGACATCTCTGTGTCCTTCGACAGCTGACACCAAACTCTTTGTACTGATTCAGAGTTCCTGCCTGTCACATCGGCTTTCCCTTGCAATGTCAGGAGAATCAAACACGGATTCCTCCGGCGGCTGCAAAAAACTAGTTTGCGAGCTCGGAGAGTGACGATATGCTAGTGTAGGGCGTGCATCCAGATAATGGGGTGACATGGCTTGCTCATGCATTGATACAGCGCGGGCAATACAGTGTTTGTCGCAATTATCATAAATAATAATCAACACATGATATCTGTTCCTATGTGTTTGTACTTGACAAAGTTACGAGGTATTGAGCGTGCTCTGAAAATGAAGCTGGTCAGGTAGAGGTTGACTAGAAAAATCAAGGCTCGAGGCTTGAAAAGTGCCAAGGGAATGCTTAGTGAAGTTTGGCGTTTAAAGTTGGTGATCTGCTGTCTTAGAGTAATGTTATAATTGGAAGACTAAGACAGCCTTGATCTGCACTACATACATGCGATTGAAAGGGTTGGGGTAAGTAACTTGTCTAATGAACCATCAACGTTAATCCCACCATAATCAATCTACTGAATATTTGTATAAAGTTCTGATTCTTAGAATCCTTGTTGTCACAACCACGCATTTGGGCATCTAGTACTAAGACTTTTCAAGTTGTTATTCGTACTATGACATGCTGTAAACATTTCCCTTCGATTGAAGATCTCGACAGCGCGCTTGTGAATTATATCTTCATAGTACAGTTATCAAACGAAGGATCCATTACAAGCAAGCAAGCAAGCAAGCAACAAGCAAGCAAGCAAACAAGCAAGCCATAAATTATTATAGTGTTAGATTAGGGTAGTTCTGTCTGCTTTACTTGTTGCGATGGACTCTGATGAGTGACCTTTACAATGTGCGGCAACTTAGGAGAGATACACACAGATTAGAATAGATTATAAATATCTATTGCTAGGAAAGAGAACAAATGTTACGACGGTTAGGTAGCCAATAAAATGGAGGCTACAAAAATCGTTTCAACACGCTTTTCGTTATTCATATCAGGTACCTAACAGGGTCACATTTTACGTGGTCAAACTACAACCTCTGTAGAAATATTATTTGATATTAAGCACGATGGCTGGGCTTAATAATCTCTTTGAGCCATTGTTGTTATCCAAATACGGCCGTGGTCTTGGGGAAGGTGTTTACCACCACTTGTAGACCTGAGCGTTGAGCAGCTGGTCACAGGATCTTATTTACTTATATACACTGCAACAATAAATAATACGTATTGCACACCTCGGCATAATTTTTAAACCATGATATTTACAGGCGTGCTATGAGAGGACAACGTTTGAGATGTTCTATCCCAAATTTCCCAAACCCCTGATCCAAACCAGCTCCTATCAAAGAAAATATTCTTAAAATTCAAGACCAGCGCAAAGCCCCTTTTCACTCCTCGTCAATGTACACATGTTTACTTTGTACTTCACAGCGGGACTTCTTTCTTTTGAAAACGCAGAGCACTCTGTGCTTCCTTGTGAATTCGTCTCCGCCATTTCATCCGTTACACACCTCTTTTCCTCTTACTACTATGCAGATACCAATCCTAGTAGCTAGTCCGGATTTAAGTACTCCCTTAAGCACTTCTAGGTGCACAACCGCCAGAGATCCTACTCTGCCCTTGGTAGGCCTTTCTTTAGAGTCACCTCACAAGTAGGTTATACGCCACGAGCAACTTGACTATTTCTGTATACCCCACTTTGGTTTAGTATAGTGTACTTGGGTATTTCGTATGTAAGTGCTCAATGGTGCTTCATCTGATTGATGTGCAGATGTAAGAATTGCAAAGCGGAGCTGCCTTGTCAAGAGGAAGGCGACGAGACAGACCCCATTTGAAGCGCCGCGGAGCGTTTGCGCAGCTGCGTAGCTGAGGAGCTGCGTGTGCTGTGGCTCTATCCGCTTGCCCGTTTGCTGGCAGCCTGTCCTGCTGGGATTATTTACTTTGTCCTTTGTGCACCACATCCTTCGTTGCATCTAAACTCGAGCTCGAGATAAATTGCTGTCGTTCGTATCAAAAGCTCTTGCGCTGCCGTGATGGCTTCGTCCTCCCGCGATGGCGAGGTGGAACAGCTAGCAGAGCAGCTACAGCAGCAAGTGGAGTTTTCTAACGAACTTCTTGAGCAGCTCCGCGAGCATGAGGACGCCCAGCTGACCGCACAGCGCGACCTTCAGGCGAAGCAGCACGCACTGCGGCAGGCACTTGCCGTCTGCGACTCTGTGCGCGCAGACCAGGCGGAGCTGCGTCGCAAGTTGTCAGCCGCGCAAGAGGTTGCCTCGCGCGCAGGCACGGAGGCAAAGCGGCTGCGCGTAGACCTAGACGTCAAGGCAAAGGAGGCGGCAGCGCTGGAGAAGTTTGCTGAAGAGGCGGCAGCTGCAGGCGAGGAGACGCGCAAAGAGCTGGAGGATGCTCTCTCTCGCGCAGAGGACAGTGACCGACGCAGAGAAGAGGCTGAGAAGCGTCTGCGAGAGGCGCGTGATGAGGAAGAGGAGCGTCTTCGGGCTCACAGGGCCTCGTACGAGGACTTGAGCAGGGAACTTGCTGAGCTGCGTGCGGCACACGGGCCTGCCTCGAGGGAACTTGGGGTGCTCAGGGCGCGTGGTGAGGAGCGCGAAAGGGCTCTTCGGGAACGCGAGGAAGAGCTTGAGCAATTGAGAGAACAGAACCGTAAAGCACAAGCCAGGGTCAAGGACCTCGAGGAGGGCGAAAGACAGAGGCACCTGCACGAAGCTCAGGTCAAGTCTGAGCTGCACAATGAGCAGTCCAAGGCAGCCAGAACACAGCAGCAGTTCGACCAGCAGGCCGCACTCCTTGACCAGCTACGGAAACAACTTGACGCAGCCCGCAGGGAAAAGGGCGACGTGGAGAACGCCAACAGGGCACTCCAGGATGAAACCAGAGCTCTCAATGCCGAGCTCGAGACTCTAGGCCAGGACCTCCTTGCGCAGGCCGCAGCGAGGGCTGCTGATAAAGACAGACTCGAAGCGCGGCTGCGAGAAGCACAGGAGGAGCTAGCGGCCCTCGCGAGGGACGCCCGCGAGCGTGAGAGAAACGCAGCAGAGCAGGCACGCAACCGCGCAGCAGAGAGCGCAGAGGCTCGCAGGAAGCAGGAACAGCAGAACGCCAGGCTCCAGGAAGAGGTTCAGGCGTTAGGAGGACTTTTGCAAAGGGCCCAGGATGATGCAGAGGCACAACTTCGGCAAGCAGCTGCAGAGAGAGAAGAACTCGAGCAAAGGTGCGGAGCCGCGGGAGAGAGGGCCAAGACCGCAGAGAGAGAGCTCGCGCGTAAAGAAGCTGATTCGCGGAAGAGAGAAAACAATGCAGAAAGCGAAGCTGCCAAGTGGAGACAAATCGCTGCAGAGAGATCTGCAGCCCAAGTGGAAGCCGTGGGAAGACTTGGAGCAGCTGTGCAGCAACTTGCGGCAGAGGCGAGGGCCGCAGAGGAGGCGCAAAGACAAGCAGCTGCAGAACTCGAGCAGCTCAGACAGGACTGCTTGAACATGCGCAGAAATCACTTTCTTTCAGGGGGAGACTTTAGAGACCCTCAACAGCAATACGGAAATGAAGGCGAGCGCAAGAAGAACAACAGAGGAGCAGGAGCGGCGCAAGAGTGGCTCGCAGAGACGAGAAGAGGGCTCGGAGCGCTCGCGGAGGCGAACAATGTTGCGAGAGCGGAACTCGAGAAAGCCAGGGAGAGGCAGCTTGGCGCAGAAGTCCAGAGAGACGAAGAGAGAGCGAGAAACCTCATGCTCGAAGAGGAAAGACTCAGGCTCGACGACGAGGTGGCATATCTGAAAAAGGCTGTCAAGGATCTCGAGGAAGCCAGCAGAGAGAGACTTGAAAATGCCAGACTAGAGTTTGAATCTGCAGCGTCAGAGCAGAGTGACCTCGCAAGGCAGGTTCAGGCACTCCAGGCACAGCTTGAGGAGGTCTCCGCGCAGAATAGAAGACTGCAGGAGGAGAGGCAGCGAGCCAACTCAGGACTCGCAGAGGCCCAAACGCGAGGTGCACAGAGAGCATCAGAGCTGGAGGCAAGGTTGGATGAAGCAGAGGCCCAGCTTCGCAAGGCAGTGACTTCGCGCGACGCGAGCGAGGCGGACGCGGAGGTGCTGAGGAGGTCGTTGGAGGAGTCTCAGAGAGCGCTCAAAGCAATGCAAGAACAGAGGCAGGCGATGGAAGCACAGTCAAGGGATGTGGCAGATCGAGAACAGCAGCACTCGCGCAAAAACGAAGCGCAGCTTGCAATGCTCCGCGAGTCCAATCGCAAGTACCAGGCGCAGCTTGCTCAGACGAAGAATCTCCTCAAGATGGTGCAGGATCAGCGCAAGAACCTCAAGGAGGATAATATGAGTCTGCGTGCTGAGCTCGACGAGGTTCTGCGCCACTCACTTGGGCAGCAGCCATCTTCGCAGTACCAGCAACCGGCCCCGCTTCCTCCTCCCCCTTCCTCCTCTTCGCAATACCAGTCTCCACGGTCACCACGTTACCAGTCCTTGCAGCAGCAACAGCAGCAGCAGCCGCAAGCTAGTCAATTTGACAATGCGGGACGCTTTGGTGGTAGCCCTGCCATGCAGCCACAATCGTATACTAGTTTTCCGGGATCTCCCTCGGCACGCTCCGGGTCTGCATCTGCTGCTGGGTCTGCCTCGCAGCCACGACGCGAAATTCACCACCACTACGCACACGAAACAGGCCCCGATGATTATGCACACCAGGATCTTCCCGTCTACGGCGGCAAGAACCTAGAAGAAGGTGAGGAGGGCCACGTGCACAGTGATAATTACAACAATGGTGTCGGCATGAATGGCTTTTCATCCTCTAAGAAAGCCGCACGTTCCTTACCACAAAACAATTATGAAAATGGATCTTCACCGCGTGGCGCTGCCCAGGATGACTCAGTAGCAGCAGATGGGGATGCAAACGCACTAGATGAAGACCCAATCAGCTTTGACCTCGAAAAGCTCCGCAGAGAGGTTGAAGAACTTGAGCATGGTAAAAATGTTGACGAGTAAGTAATAGCACAACCTAAAACATCATCACCATCATCAAGAGGAAGATGACGCAGAAATATACATACTTATGCATATATATTTCACAGAAACTCAACATAGGTATCCATCTCGCCTTTGTGTAGTCCATGTGTTCGAGAATCTGCATTTTACTCCCATCTTGCCTCCGTCTAATTCCAGCAATCCTGTTTGTGCGACCTCATGAAACTATTAGTTACGAATTCCGATCCATAATTTACCACCATACAAGAGAGAAATGTCAATCTGACTACCACAGAAAGTCGATTAGGGGAACAAAAGCCTATTACGTGGCCCAGCTGTCTTACACGTGATGTTATAAGATGAAAATCATTCCACAACCGTAATTGGGAATGCTTGTTTTATGACCATTCAAGCACATTCAAGTAAGTAAAGTAAGACCTCTTTCTCGCTTGTCATGATCAACCTTTACGATAATCACAGCAACAACAAGCAAACAATCAATTTTATATTTCTTTTTATTTTAACATTAAAGTTTGTGCAACAAACGACACTGTGGCCTCAGGACATGATGGTAGTCACCGCCACACCAAAACATTGTCAACCCAGTTATAGCAGTATAGCAGAGTCTGCATTAACTCAGGTCTTCTTTTCGTCGTGACATGGATAATCCTGATTCGGTACACACTACGAGCGAGCAAAATAATTCAAGCCAAAATAATAGAGTGCACATATATTTTCTGTAAAAGCTTCTATAACTAAGCTTCTGCGCTCCCCCCCCCCCCCCCCCCCCCCCAAAAAAAAAACACAGTAAAAATCTACAATCAACAAAACCAATGAAATTTCTTACAGTTTTTACCCACACAAACAAAAGCATGCGGGTGTCAGCACTGACTCTTTTTGTATTGGCATGTTTAGTACCGTGACATCAGCAACAGCAACAGAGCTTACGACGCCCGGTAGCACAGATCTTTACGACTTTGCAAGGATATATCTCCAAAATAATTATGAAGAAGCAGAGGGCTGGGACAAGCTCACCGGCCGAAGCTTGAAATTCAATTGGAAAAGGATTTCAGTCCCTACTTTGCAGAAATAGGTCAGAACATTCCAACTGCTTGTCAGGTGCCAAGAACTGGGTTGTATTCATGTTTATATTGGTCTTGTCAAAGAAGGGATCCTAAGAGGTGTGTTCAATATGGTAATCCTTGTTTGTTGATGTCCACAAGCTAGAATCTGACGACACCGACGTATGATGGCAACTATGTTTTTAGTTTATATTCGTTGCTCAAGAGTGAGCTTCAGGTAGATGCCTCATAGCTTGTAATCTTTCTGGTCGACTAAATAATGATAATAATTGATACCTTTCAAGCACAATCGTCGCCTCATGCTCTGTAAGACTAGATCAAGAACAACCAGTCTATTTTCAATACGTACGAAGTAGAGTACTTTACAAACCTAAAGACCCTACCTGAGACACAATCAAATGCAGGCAATATGCACATTCAACCATAACTTTTGTTTGGGATTCACTGTTTAGAACTGCAAGTTCGGGCTTCTAGCAGATGATGGTTTGAATGCTGGCCAACAAGTCCTTGCCTGGGCTTAGCAAAGCAAAGCTACCTATATACTAGACTACGATGACTCGAGCAAGCTCAGCCAGTGCAAAGCAGACCAAGTTCAGCCTTATCGAATCAATACGAACTTAAACAATCTGAATAATCTTTCTGAATTTGATGCTTCGGGATGCCGCGTCCAATTGAGGACTGTGCGGGTAAGCATTGGTCCGGGAGCAGTGAAGGATATTTACGATTATTTCCTTTAAGTTCATTCGACAAATATTAAGGTTTTTAATGAATGTAGCAAATTTATGCTGGAGAATGATTGATATGCTGGTGAGCATATAGTTCACCAGAACAGCTCTTCGCATACGCTTTGCAAATTCTTTTCTTCGCTTTGGAGTTGCTATGTTTGATGCTTGTACTTGTCGCGAAGTCTATTATCAGACGAGAAAGATCAAGCTTTGACATAGTGTTCGCCAATTGATTTTGAATGTTACTACTTTTGTTGCCAAATCTGGTGTTGGTTGTCAATCCTTACAGTGATACAAAGTCGGTGCACTTGTATATAGGAGGTTTTCGCTCCAGTTTGGCTTCTGATTCAGTACCATTAAGTACTCCAAACCCATTTAGTTTGACCGATGATCTTACGGAACCGCAGACACAGGCGAGGGCGATGTCGAACCAAAATAATGATGAATAGGTATACTTTTATCGTGCGCTTATTGTGAGGTGCTGAGCATGAGGCTATATGCAAAAGGAATCAGCTTTGATAATTGAGGAGGCTTCAGTTTTTATTGCCAAGTGCGCACTTGGCAAACGAACTCTCCTCAAGTATCCCCAAAAGAACAAAAACCAGGTCTTCGAGTCGTGTATATTGTTTTGATTGGCTCGCCGTCCCAGAATACAATCTTCTCAGAAAGACCTGCCATGATTTTCGTTAGTGCAACGCATGCAAAGTCAGAACACTACGATAGTCAACATTGTAATCAAATTTGGGGAAATAAAGAAAAGAAAACAGTGATACAGAGTAAGTTGATACATGGTTGCAATTTATTATATAGGAAAAAATAAGCAGAGAAGCTTTTGCAGTGAAACATAGCAACAAACAGAATGTATCAATTGGTACATATTGTTGCTTCTTTGGTGAGTTTTGAAAGGAGCTAAACCAGCACTAGATCATCGTTAAAAACGGATAGATCCAGCACTAGCTGAAACATTGGGAAAACATGTGAAAAGTACATTGAGTAGGGAAAGGGTGAATGGGGTATGACGAAGAATGATGTGCGAATGTTTGTCTTCAGAACACACTTGGGCAAATGTGAGACAAAATTATCGCATCATGAGAACGCTCGGGCCAAGTATTTTTAAGGCCGGAGAAGCAGGTGCCGAGAGAACAAACCCCATCTTCAGAAAAATCAGATGTTTTCTCGTTCTGATGGGGGATTTAGGCGACGAACAAACAGGAGTAATTGAGATCTACCCAACATAGAACTGAGTCTACTGCACTGATTGGCATATAAAGTATATAAAGATCATTCCGCAGAGAGATGCGCGATAGATCGTATCAACTCCTTTAGTGGAAAGATGACATCGATGACTTCAGTATCGCAGTCTATAACTGTGCGGGGTGAACTAGAGTAGACTAGAGCTAGCGGGTAGAGGACAGCAACTCCCGAAACGCCTGGGAGATATGGAAAAAAACATTTGACAGACGTGACGTGGGCTTTCAGACGGTTGCTCGGGTGATCGTGAGAAAATGTTGGGGATGTGCGTAAAATTTAATCCGGCATAGGGAAGTAAATTAACACCCACAAACAGAGGGGAACCCAATTAAAAGTATTTGCAGCAAAGCAACATGCAGATCCGTGCTTAATTTTGCTTGATCAGGATGTAAATGCACTTTTGCAAGGCCGCGTGTAACTCTTTTTCTTTGAGAGGGCAGGATTTCGGTGTGTAATACTTGAGAACCTTACCTTCAGAAGAGAGGTCTCACCTGGTCTTCATTTAGTATGTGGCAGAAGCTATTGGCTTTGCGGTTGATGCACGGGCCTGAGCCATCGCTAAGGCCTGGACTGCAGAGGCAGTGGCAGCTTCCATAGCCATGGAGTTGACATTGGCACCTGCGTTAGGCTGGTTGCCATTCGCTGGGAGCACGCATCCGTGCACCGTCCGGGTGTGAGCCTGAAGGTGGTCTTTACGAGAGAAGTCCTTGGGGCAGATCGGGCAAGGGTAGCGACGGCGCTCATGGAAGGACTTAATATGCGTACGGAGGTGTGAGTTCTGTGTAAACTGTTTTCCACACATTTGGCATGCGTAGCGTTGACGCTCATGAATGGACTTGATGTGCTTGCGCAGGTTCGAGGGATCTGTGAAGGACTTTTTGCACACGGGGCAAACATAGGTGCGGCCGTTGTGTGCAGCGTTCACATGCTTGTGCAAGTTGCACTTAGTGCTAAAGCTCTTATCACAAAGTTCACACGGAAATTTAATGCCCTCGTGTACCCCTTCAATGTGTCGCTTAAGCTCGTTGGGAAAGCGGAAAGACTTTTGGCACATGTGGCAAACCTGCTTTTTCATAACAGGACCTTTCCTGCGCTGCTGCTGTAAACTAGCAGCAGCAGCCGCTGCAGCGCCCAGCTTGACGTCACTCACCTCGGCACCAATCATACCTGCAGCTTGTTCGGGGGTTACATGTGCAGCCGCCATAGCCTGAGCGACAGCGGCGGGAAAGTAGGGATTAGGCTGCTGCTCCGATTTATAGTAAGAAGATGCAGCACTGTCTCCATCAACGCTGCTGCCTTCGGATGCAGGTGTAGAACTGTCACTGCGTGCAAGCAGCTGGGATAATAACTTTGCAGACTGGAGGCTGTCTGGCATGTTTTTGGAGGGGAACATTCCATTCTGAAATTGCTGCTGGTGTTGCTGGTGCTGTTGTTGCTGCTGCTGCAGTTGCAAGAATTGCATTGCCTGCTGCTGCTGTTGCTGCTCCTTGTGCTTAGCAAGCATTGCTGCCACGAGCTCTGCAACCGAGTTGTGTTGTTGTTGTTGTTGTTGTTGTTGTTGTTGTGGTTGCTGCTGCTGCTGCTGCATTTGTTTACGGAGGAAGTCGTCGGGGCTAGACCAGGACGAGAACTGTTGTTGCTGCTGCTGCTGCTGCTGTTGTTGCTGCTGGAGAAGCTGCTGTGCGCTAGCAGCAGGAAGCACCTGCTGGAGTGCCATGAGCTGTTGCTGGAGCTGAAGACGGTCAAAGCCGCCGCCGTTCTGCTGTTGTTGGCCCTGCTGCTGCAGGTGCGCTGTGAATGGGAGCATGGTGGTCTTCGTGTTGGTGAACTCTTGAAAAAAGGTCCGCTGTTATGAAGACTTTCGCTCCTTCTACTTCCCTTTCCTCGCTGACGCAACGAAAGGAGAGACTGTGCTAGTCTTGTGGCGAGCCTCTTCTCTGCACGAGACTATCGCACTACGTCAATACTAAGATTGAAGAGAAAGCTTAGCTAAGTAAAAGCTGGTGGGCCCTGCTCGGCAAGGTGACTTGGACTTGGCCTGTTTGGAGTTTGGTTTTTGCTTGCGTTGCCTCGACAAGTTATTGGTTGCTGCCTTTCATTCCTTTTACTTTCTTATTTTCCCCTGCTTCTGCCTAATAATTTCTCTTTTTGTTTGCATGTTTATTTACAAAACTTAACTTTACTATTGATTTTTTAAACTTTCTAAAACAAAAGAGGCTAGTACGTTTCTCAATCGCCCCTCTCAGACGTCTTGAAACGCGTTTCCATAAACATCTGTTTGATGTAAATTTTTAATATAAATTATTTTTGTAAATGTATTTTTTACTAAAATAATACACAGCCTGTCTTCCCTGTCTCACTTACCTCATTCCCTCAGATAAAAAGGATAATAAAAATTCTTTAAAGTTAAGAGGCACCATAGTGTTTCTTCCTCTCAATCGATAAGATAAGTTTTAGTTTTATTTCAAGACAAACTCCCGGGGGGTATCCTCCCTTGTTGTACTATACAACTTTGCTACCTCACGCGCTCTGCC
This sequence comes from Schizochytrium sp. TIO01, assembly GCA_004764695.1. NCBI lineage: Eukaryota > Bigyra > Thraustochytrida > Thraustochytriidae > Schizochytrium > Schizochytrium sp. TIO01. Next base: position 2,431,758 of record SMSO01000037.1, on the reverse strand, counting down.
AATCTTCGCAAGTTTCCTGATTTGTGTTACAATGTTACGCGATGGCTTTTTTGTCGCCTTCTGGTATTGGAAGAACACACTCAAATTATTATTTATGAATTGTCTTTTTCCATTAAAAATTTATATACACAAAAATTAGATGTTAATTAGATGTTAAAATGTTGGAAGGGAAACTGGTTTTTGTTTACGCCCTTTTTCTTTGGGATGGGTGGGATTCCGGAGCTAAAAATTCAATATTGTGAAAAATAAATAAATAAATTATATATCAAAGTTTTGGGAGCAGTTTTATAAACGTTTTAAAATTAAATATTTTTAAAATTCCATACCTTTTCCTATTGGAAAACAAGGAAAACGGAAAGAATCGTTTAAAACAATAAAAGTAATGAGACATGCGAGGGTATGGTAGAATAGTTCACGAGCAGCAATTCTTTCAACCAGACTCGGCTTTGTTACGGTGTAATGGTGAGAGGATTCTGGTAGTGTAGAGGAATGTTGCAGGCCATGAACGATACTTTAATGTTTCATTGAGTCAATCACTCTCTCAATCACTCCAATCTCCCGTTTATTCGTGTTTTGATTTATTCATTCATCACTTCAATAAAGATGATACTAAAAGAATGTCGAACAGAAAGAAAAAAGTAAACCTGTACACAGCATCGACTTGAGCGTACATGCAGGGAAGATCAGCTTCTGAGATGGTTTTCGGCATCAAGGCAGCCAAGGAGTACACTCAACCTCGAGTTATGGCATTGCGCTCTCTCTTTGCCTTTTCCTCTCGGCGGCGAGGGAGTTACGATCGAGAAACTTTTTTCCTTTTTCTTTTTCTGAAATTCATACTTTTATTTGTTAAAAAATAAAAACTGAACAAGGCATGACTTTCTTTAGTGTGTATTAATTCTAAAATAAAACTATTTCATGGTTTATATTTTATGTTTATTATGTTTATTAATTTAATTTAATTTAAAAAAATAAAAAATAAAAAAGGCAATCGCGACGTGGCCGGAGGAGGCAGGCAGCTCATGAGGAATACCTCCAACCTCCTCCTTCCTTCTCTTTTCCCACGAGACTGTCTCGTGCCGGCACGATATGATGTGGATTGGCTCTGTCTATGAGGTGGGCCGGAGGAGACTGCGCTTCCGAGCGATTGGTGAACACGTTTATCTCCTGTAAGTATTATGGCAGAAACTCTCTTTCTCTATTATTTTATTTCTACATTATTTGATGCAATGCGATGGAACGAAGAATATCTGTCTGTTTATCTGTCAGTCTGTCAGGCTGATGAGGAAAATAACAAAATTACCTAATATAGGGTCTGCAGAATACAGATTAACAACAATTCATTTATTTTAAAATAAATAAATTGAATACATTTTTCACTGTAAAAGATGAAAGAGGAAATGTTGACAAGAATTCGTGGAATGATTGTTGGTTCGAGAGAGAAGAAGAGATGAGGGCTTCTTCTTTACAAAAAAAAGGCCATTCGTTGAGATTATCTTTTAATGTAGAGAGAACCTTTTTCGTGGTGCACGAGAAACGAAAGATGGATAAGATTCGGTTGGTAATATCATCAAAGAAAAGAGAGCGCTTGCTCTGGAGTAGTGAGCTTGAGCTGGGAGAGCGTACAGACCTCCTGCATTAGATTCTTACTTTCGAGACGCTCGCTTGATTTTTTCTTCTTTGGGGGCACAGGTGTTTACTTGTATCCTATCCAACCTCCCGAAAAGCTATCACTGATCGGCGTTGATCAAAAAGCCTGCGCAGATTGAAAAGGTATTAAAGCAAAGATCTTTCTTCTTCAATGCGGCAGAAGGTTCATCACGTGCAGCCTCAGAATGAATTGCTGGAGCAATAACTGCCTGGCTTCCTGGCCTTAAGGCTTACCTCTCCTATGTGGCGCTTGCCAAGACTCCTCTAGAGAACACTCGCTGGTCTCCAGCAGGTTTGGCAAGTGTAGATGCGAGAAGACCTCACTAACTTGCACAATGGCTCGAGGGAGACGAAATCGACGTTCTTCGGATTGTATCGCGCAAGTGTTCCCTCCACGTGCGCTTTCCCAGCCTCTTGTTGCAGAGCTGCAAAGGAACTTTGCCTTCTTGTTGTTGGGTCTATTGTACTTTAGCTATTAACTTCAAACTGCAGTTATAAGATAAATACTTTTGCTACTTTGGTGTAAGAGTAATGAGGCCCAACACACGCCAAATGAGAATTAATTTTTCTAATTTTCTGAAAGGAGCATTTTTTTAAATATAAAAAATAAAAGAAGAAGAAAAAGGCAGCAGACGAGACTAGTGCAAGTAGAAGTAGTCGTAGTAAACAGAAAGTGACAGAGCTGCGCACGTGAACTACACATGTCTCGTTTCCTTTTGGTTGCTCCACAAGCGGATGGAGCACATAAGAGAATAGTGAGTGAACAGGATTTCACTCGTTCAAGCTTGTGAAAACAATTCTCATGCTTTTTATTATTGCGGCAGGTCTCATTCGGGGGACAATACTATGCTTCTTTTGGCGCCTTGCAACCATGGAGGTGGTCAATCTTATTTTCCCGAAACGAGCTTTTCTTCGTGAAAGTAGGGCGGTTCTACATGCCAGGTTTGCAGTGGTATACACGGTGTACTACCTATGAGTGACGTCCCAAGATTATCCAAGAGTTCAAGGATTACGCGTGAGCGTGCAGAAGGCACACCATTCCGAACGGCACTGCTCTTGTCGCGGAGTAGCACAGGAGGTCATCCAGCCACTCAGCCAGTGGAAGGACTTGGAGCTCTTATAGTTTGCTCTCGAATTACACGAACTAAAAGATATGAGACAATATTATTGCTTGGACAGAAAATGGTTTGCCTACATAAACAGAAGATAGTCGTCCTGGTGTTTTGCCTGTTTCGAAAATGGTTCGACCCGAATTGTGACACACAAGGAAATAGGCTACTAATTTTGAGTGGAGGCCATAACCAGGATTTGTAAAAAAAGCTCGTATGTTACCTCTGAAATTCTCTAAGATTAAATTTATATTAAACATCTCAGTCGTGGATTGCATTTTTGCCCAACGAAAAGGCATATGTTTTTAAGAGCTGTAATGCGTTCTTCTTCGCTCTCCTGTTCTCCCTTGGAGGCCCTTTTTTTTAATCGTGCAGAGACGTAGGCTGAATGCTGGGGGGCGGTCTAGATGCCAGGTTCTTCAGGTTAAACTACGAGCACAACCCTTGAATACAACTCTTCATTTGAGTCTGCGTTGTAATTAAGGACCGTCCACACTCTCGGTTATTACTTCGGTGAGGCGATACAATTGTACTTTTGCAGAGATAGTTACAATAGGTGCAGTTGAGGTGATCTTATTTTCAAGCGTGCTAGAGGGACAGTCTCCTCCAAGAGCTAGCTAGCTAGCTAGCCCTGTTAGCAGCAAGAAAGGGACACAGTGAGGGTGTCTTTTGTCACAAGGTTATTCCGGTGGATGCAAGCAATGAAATAATAATAAATAACATGCCATGACAAAACTAAACTAAACAGAGCAGCATTTCAAAACAGGAATGAGTAGACAGAAAATGTAGACTGCCAGGCCGCTTCATGCTGAAGCGTTGAAGGGCGTGGATGCGTTTCGAAGACATCGATCTTGCCTAGCTCTCGATGAAAACTGAAATATGAAACTATAGGTTGCAGAATCATTATATACCACATGTGACTTACTTACTTGCCTGCTTGCTTACTTACACCCTTACCGACACTAATTCAAGCGGACATAGTTACGCAAGCCTGGAGATACGATCGATGGCCAGGAGTCATTTGCTCTGCAGAGGCCTTACTTACTTACAGTGTCCAAGATTACGGCTGCAGCCAATTGCATATCGTGCGAGCTTCCTCCCTCCTCGAGTGAGTGTCGGCTTAGGCGAGCAAGTGAGAGAGCATTAGTAGCCTGGTGTGGTCGGCGATTAGGCAGGCATCCTGGTTTGGCCCCATGTGGCATGCGCGCTCCAACTTGCAGCGAGCTTCCGCCTTCTCCCTTCAGTGCTTTCTTCGAATCGAGTTGCCTCCTGCTTCTGCACGGGACTTTGACACCACTAGCCTTTCTTCTTTTCGCCGACCGCACTACATTGCAGTCAATTTTGCATGGAGTTACAGCTGCAACGGAAGGGAGGCCAGTTCTCGCTAGCCGCGCAGCTAGCAATCGAGAGAGCAAGCAGAATTGTGTGCCCAGAAATTACCACTCTGCGGTTGAAGTTGCTCGCCCAGAGCGAAGCTTTCTTCCGCTTGCCGTGGAGTACCTTTTGCACAGCTACTACAGTCCAATGATGCAGTCGGGCGCGGGCAAATGCTTGTGCAGCTTTGCGTTTCACCGAAGTAGCTTCTGGCGGTCTGTACTCTGCCGCACCTGGAAGCCTATGGTAAGAAATGTACAAGGCCAGCTTGCTTGCTTTGCCAAGAGCTGCCGCTTACCTAGCTAGCTAGTTCTGCTCGCTCTTGGCTTTGCTTGCCTGTTTGCCTGCCTGCGTGCCTTGCGTGGTCGCTCGCTCGCTTGCTCGCTTGCTTGCTTGCTTGCTCGTCTGCACGGGTCTTCACGAGGCGGCGTCTTCCCGAGCGAGCTTCAATCTTCCCTCCATCAGCTTCTCCACGCCAGCGTTGCTGTGCTCTCAGTTTGTCTCTTTGTCTGTTTGATGCCTTCTTTCGCTCGGTGAGTAAGTGCCGGTACCTCTCGCTCCATGAATGAATGAAGGATTCCTCATCGACCATTTGCGATGTCAACGCCATCGCCATCGCCATCCATGCTCATGCTCCATCGCCGATGTACGAAGGCAGCCGGCGCCAAGGGCCGTCTGCAGCCACGCCGCCTCGTGCGCCCTCCCGAGCGCCGAGGCAGGCGGCTCGCGGCGCCTTGGTCTCCTCCTCTTCCGTGCCCTCTTTCTCTCTCTCTCTCCAAACGTTTTCTACCAAAGTTAGTTCTCTCCATTTGTTCTTTCTTTCTCGTTCTTTCCGCCTCGTCTCCCCGTTCTGATTATTACGCTTCTCCATAATGCGACTGTGAGACGAATGTAATTTCATCACAGAATGGTCTCCCGCCTCTTTATGGTAGAAGGCGCGCCGTAGACAGAAGGTAGCAGGCACCGCTACGGCTGGGAGTGGCTGGTGGTAGGGGTGGCTAGGCGAGTTCTAGCGGGCGCTTCCTACGGGGAAGTGTCCCTGTGGATTGGACGGGAAAAAAGATGCTGGCTGAGCTGCTTTTCCTTGCGGAATCCCCGCTCGTTATACATGCATGCAAGCATTGCATGTATACGTACCTTACCTTGGAGCGGCGAGGATGTGTCCTTTTTGATCAAGCTGCCTGCTGAGTGGGTGCTTTTGAGACACTGCGTGCGGAGACCTTACATTAAGCTGCTCGATCTGGTTGTTTTGGTTCGCGCGCGTGAGCCTAGCTTTTCCTCTCTGACCTTTCGTTTAACATTTGAAGAGATTCAAGTTTTTGAAATTTTACTGCTGCTGCTGCTGCTGCTGCTGGTGGTTTCCCTGTTTCACTGCTTTTTTCTTTCTTGGCCCTTTTTATTTTTTTAGTTGAAAATGAGTAAGTCTCAGTTTCGGACGATGGGCGCCGAAAAGCCCTCTTTTTTTTATAGAACAGTAACACCGAGCTTCGTAGGAAGGATGCGGGTTATAGGCGCGGAGGTCATTTTTAATGTTGAAGTTGCATGTCCTCTGGCCTTCAATATTTTGCGCCTAAAATTCCGAGCACATGGAATTGTCGTTAATTTTGGAAATCTAACGGTATTTCGATGGTCGTCAGATGATTGACTACCAGCCTCTTTTAATTTAAAAGTGACCAAAAATGCTTTTCAATCACTTGAAAGAAAAAAGACGAAAAGACAATAAACAAAAGTAAGGGGGAATGAATGAAATAGAGAGCTGAAGATTGTAATAACACCAGCACAATTAAAACCATCAATTTTGCACTGCTTTCAACGTGGCTTCATCAGTTTCTTCTTCTGCGCCGATTCGAGGACTAGCTAGGCACGCTTCTCTGTTTCCAGCAGAGGGGCCCTTTGCGGGCATTTGTCCTCTCGATGACTTGGCATTTCCGCAAACAACGAAAGCCCCCCCCCAACCAGTTCGGGAAGACCTGACCCCTTCGCCAAGGCTGCTGCCAAACTAAGTCTTACCGCCTCTTGTACCAGCTGCGGGTCACTCTACAGTACCTCACTCGCTCGCGAGGTTCCATTTGCAAGAAACCGATAGAAATGAAAAGCCCTGCTCCGCACAGCAACGCGGTCACAAGCGTGCCTTCAGGTCCGCACCTATGCTTCCATTTCGAGAAGAACCCGGTCGCATGCGTGTAGAGTAAGAGAAAAGCAATGAAAATGAGACGCCCGTTCAAACGCAAAATATGTCCACTTTCACCATCGTTCCTTTGAGGCAGTCAGGGATAAAACGGAGGAGAAGCCGCAATAACCGTTGAACATCGCGATTGAGAAATCTGCAGAGTGAGAGAGGAAAATGAACAGGAACAGTAACACGTTAGCTGCAATTAGCTAACAAAGGACGCCTTGAATGGACGAGGTGTCACCATGTCACATCTGCGAGACTTTCCTGATTCTGTACAATGTTGGTTTTTGTTGGAATTTTAAAAACAAATAAAAGGATGACGGGTGAAAGGTTTATGATGGACGATCGACCAAACGTCACTGTAATATTGTGCATCATTATTTTGTAGTAGCCAGTCAGAGGTACTGCATCCTTGTGGATTCAAACAGAGTACTCAGTCGATTTCGATTTCCCTGCGTTGGCCTGTTTCAAGCAGGACCATGGATTGTCAAGACCCGGGGTTGGTGTCACGGTTCCCCAGTCTGGAAATGCTGGAGTTATCACTTGATAGGATAGCATGAAACCGCAGAAGCACGTCTCATACGTCTTCAAGTTGCTTTAAAGCGAAAGAAAATGCGGAGGCACACAAAAGAAAGGAAATGTCTATGAGTATTGTCGCATAAATGGGTACTCGTTGTGTTTTGTTAGTGTCAAGTTTTTCTTCTTCCTCTGTGGATGATGCAGTGCCCACTGGTTGGCAATAGATTTAAAAAGTGGCTCATCAGAAGTTCTGAAAACGGTTGTTTTCTATTTCGGATTGATGAAGTTGAAGTATAAAGAAGGTCACCGCAATCTTCAAAGTCGGGCATCTTTTCTTTGAGGGCAACTGGTGGCGCGATATACCATGAACACATTTTTCTGCAGCCTCGAGACTATGAACTCATTCATTCCTCAGCAGCTGGATATGGTAGAACGTCACTATGCAATTGCTTCATTCGTTTATTTGTTTACATTAAAGAAACACTTTTTTTAAAAATTAACTCTAGCTAGAGAGCAAAAAGAAAAAAGAACTCAGATGGATCATGCGGGACCGTCTGTCCGTGTTTCTTTCTTTTTCCTTTAAAAAAAGTTTTTAAGACAAAAAAAAATATATTGCCAGTAGTGGTGTCTATAATATTATTTATTTTATAAGACACTCCTTATAATTATACGATTTCATATTATATACTATTTTTTATTTTTTTAATATTGAAAATAATAGAAATGGATCCATGTTATCATGAGTTCCCGCAACTCAATCTATATGATATATGAAAACCATTTTAGGAAGAAAGCAGATTAAAGACTAAGTCTTCTACTAGAAATAGTGGTAGACACCACACGCACGGATGGTCTCCCCATCTCGTGGTCTTATTTCCTATCTCTCGTGAGCTGAGGCAAGAACTTCAAATTCCTCGCTATGATTGCGTTCAATAAGATGGCTCTGCGTAGTTCTTGTCATTTTATCAGCCCTGCTGAGAGGAGACATGGACTAGCTCCTTCTCTCGAATGCACATCACTGACTGCAAAGCTTAGTCGTTTTTGTTTTCTTCATTCATTCATTCATTCATTCATTCACAGAAGCACATGACGTCCGCCCGGAAGCTGACGATTTATGTTCGGACATGACGCTCTGCGGCCCCTGCTCCTCAATCTCGCCGACTTGGTGATGGGGTTCAAAGACTCCGGGGGGAGACCTCATGAGTATCACTCACTCACTCAGAGATGCTCAGAAAACCCGCGTTGTTAACAAGTCTTCTGGACTCTATTATGTTGTTGACCATGTGGCCCATGAAAATCACTCAGGACATCTGCTCGCGCTTCTTCTGGCGCCCTGCTCTCTTTGCTAGCTAGCTAGCTTGCTTGCTTGCCTCTCTTTCTGATGGCAGGTCGACTGCCTGATGAGGTACGTACGAACTACCATTCTTCTGAAGAAGTCAGTCGAACAACTCTGCCGCAGCAGTGGCAGAAAGGTTCCTTCAAGCCTGGCCGTTTGCATAAACTGTTTGCAACCCACGCATCGAAGCAGAGTTGGATTGGGCCAATGGCAAATGCAACCGCAAGAGCAACAGCGCAAGCCTGCGCTCTGCTTTCTCTGGAGCGCAACCCTCTTCAAGTTCTTGAGCTCACGGCCCTCCGTTCTGACTTCACCAAACTTCGACCAAACTCCAAGACAAAGATGAAGATTCTCTTCTTCATGGCTGAGCATTTTCTCTGAGGCAGGCACACACACTCACACTGCGTTTAAAAGGCGCAAAAGGAGCATGCCGTTTTGCGCAAACTCGCTTCGTCTCCTTCCCACTGCTGCTGCCTACCGTGCTGGTGCAGACAGACTTTGCTCCTGCCGCGCTTTCCCTTTCTCCACCTCCTCGCTCGCTCCCACTCGCAGCGTGTCTGTCTGTCTGACTGTCTGTCTGCGGGCGTGCCTGCGAGCGTTCCCTCGTTCTTCGCGAGGAGCAGTTCTCGTGCGTGAGCGTCATGGTGCACGAGGGTGTCTCCTTCACGAAGTTGGAGGGCATCACGATGGTCCTCTCGACTGAGGAGTTTTCTGGAGAACAGGAGAACGAACACATGGTCCGCCGACTATGAATGAGCAGCATCGTCATTCGTCGAAGGATGGGTGTCTCGAGAACCGAGTGAGTCGAAAGAAGGCTCGGCGTCCATAGTTAGTCTGGGGCAGACAAGAGAGGCGACTGACTGTAGGAGGGGTCCAAATTGAGAGTAGAGCATCGCGAAGAACAGATGAAGAAGGCCTTCGAAGTTCGTCAGGAATTCAACATCCTGGTTGTGGTAGGTACCTACAACGTCAGAATGATGAACCTCTCTTGAAAGAAGCGCTCCGTGATGCTATTCCCTTCGTGATCCGAACCTTATGAGGAGTAGAGTATGCGAAGTGAAATAGGAGAGGAAATGGTTGCGATTATTCTCCTCATCAGCAAATCTGTTGATGAATGAATCACACTTTCCTAGTTCAAAGAATGTATTTGATTCGACTTGAATTCTGACTCGCTTCTTATTAATATTCTGAATACTTTATTTTTTGGTTGGAATAGATACAATCAGGCGCTCAAGGAAAACAGCGCTTTCTCTTTTATTTTATATTATTAATATTTAAAACTAACATTTACATTTTATTTTTTTTAATAAAGCGAGTCTTTTCATTTAAATAGACTCTTTAACTGTCATTGTGTTTGGACACTTTTATTTTAATATATATATATTGTTTTTGAAAACCAGCAATTTAAAAAAAAAAAAAAGTGTATAGGCCCTACCTCGAAGTATACTTACTTAGGTGCCTTGACAAGAGCCCCAGCAGATGACCCCCTTCCTTCATCATACTTTCACATCATAAGAAAGGCTACCATACTCTAAGGTTTAGTTAGTTAAAAGCTGTTCAAACGTACGTTATAATAATTATTATTTCATCATAAGAAGTAAAAGGACTTGACTCTTCTTATTTTCAGCAAGGAGCTTGCTTCCAAGGGGTCAACATAATTTGACGACTCTGGTAAACAGGGGCAAAAATCAACAGCGCAGTGCGTGCCACGGCCAGTACGTGTCTCTTTCCGGGCCCTCGCGCCTCGGTTGCCCCGCTTCGCCACTCCTTTTCCAAGCAGTCCAAACAAACAAACAAAATACGCAAATAAATAACATTCATACCCTCAACCCACGAGGCCTTTCACAACGGCCGGAGTCATTCTGGTGCATCGCAAAGCAGCGCCTCCAGGAGCCGGCTGGCTTGACGGCCAACTCTCTCTCTCTCTCCCTCTCTTTGTGCCTTAATCAGCCCTCTTCGATTTTAAATAAAATAAAATAAAATAAAATAAAATAAAATGAAAGGTCTTTAACTATGGAAAAAGATCATTTTGATGCATTGGCGAATCAATCGATCCTGTTCAACTTGAGGTTGTTCAAATGGCCACTTGATAAGCCAGCCACGGCCCCCGTCGGATCCCGGAACGAGCGGCGCCATCGGTGCGGTAAGAGCGTTCGAGGTTGGCGATCCACGCAGAGCCTGTATGTAAGATAAAAACAGAATTTTGAGACCTGATACACTCAGTATTACATGTTGCTACTAGCCCCTAGGTAGTGCTACTCCAAGCTCGTAGTAGAAATGAGGGAGGATTATCTGTCCGTTTCGCGAAGAGAGATAGGAGGTCTGCGAAAAACCTCACTCAAGTCAGCCACAGCCCGGCACCCTCTGCGTCTCTCGCTCTGTTGTGGCCTGTATGTGTATGTGTGCCTGCGTATACGCATGCATGTGCTTACGAATGTATCCGCGACCGAGGCGAGTTCGAGGCGGCCTCTTGCTGCTGTGGAGAAAGGAGACCGCAGCATTTCGTTCGTTTGTGCTCATCAACGCCTCTCGAGATGCTGTCCTTTAAATTAAGAACAGGAAAACTTGGAAATCCAAAAAGAGAGTTCTTATTCATGGAACGAAGGCGCTGAAATAAGATCAACAACAACACTCATAAACAGACCTTCGATGGTGATGATGTGAGAGGAAGAGTGGGCGTTTGGATGGGCCAGCCAAGGGGCAATTATCGAGCGTTGCCGCGCATAGAGTTGACGTTGGTTCGTGACGATTTTGGTTCACATTTCTTATGCTTTTGCTTTTTGATTGATGAAAATCCTGAATCAGGATGCGTGAAAGAACGCGAGTCTGCGCCTGTTTGGCTCTACCCATTGTTTGGTCTCTCTGTGTACTACCTAGATAAACAAACAAACAAACAAACAAACAAACAAACAAACAAACAAACAAACAAACAAACAAACAAACAAACAAACATCTATACATACATAGATGGATAAGGGTGCAACAACAACAATAACAACGCCCTCTCGGATGGATGTCCAATGCCTCCTCTTTCCAGGCGACGTTTATCGATCCACCCACCAACTCGCCATTCCTAGCGCCGCTTAGGCGTTTGGGCTTACTCTCGGATCGAAGTTTGGGTTTCTAAACGCAAGCTTTCTTAATGCTCAGGCCGAAGAGATCTTCGGTGCGCTCGAGGACCTCCAAAGCGCCCGCCCTTTGATCTTTGCAGCTCAGAAGCAGCAGCAGCGAGAACAACAAGAGCAACAGCGAGCGAGTGAGCGAGAGAGCGCGAAGAGGACGATTTGGAAAGGGCGAAAGGAAAAGACAGACAGACTTCTTCTGGCGGTCCGAAATGCTCTCTTTCTTTCCTCTACCTAGTCTTTGATCCGGATACACAGAAAGGGGATACCATTAACCAACGCGCCTCCAGCCATGCCATTGAGGCACGTTTTTTCGTTGTTAATTACAATTAATTAATTAATTAATTCCTTCTTTTTGCTCGTGCCTCTTTTCCTCGATCATGGCATGCATGGTTTTCGAACTCGCCTCATTACCTATCAAAGATCTCTTTCTTTCTGCCTTTTGAATCCTATTTTTTTGAATTAAGATAAATAAACCAATCATTCTTCAGAGTGGGACCTTTTCTTTTTACCTTTCTTTCGAAAAATAAAACTCACTCTTTACATTGCCTTGCAGAATTGTAGTCTCGTACCTGGTGGGGAATGAGCAGTTGCGACTAAGAATTTTTAATGTGCTTCCTCTTCAAGTCTGTCCCCTCCACGGCATTCTTTTCGCTTGGGAGTTTAGAAAATCTCCCCATACAAAAGACTACCTGTGTAACTTTTGTCACAACGAATCCCAAAACCAGTGTTTTGCGAGGGTGTCCATGTAACTTGCAATACACATTTGTTCCATATTTTTTATTAATTAGTTTATCATCTTCTGTTTAAACGAAATATTTTTTAAGTTGACAATAACATTTCAATTAATGTATTGGTTACTTAGCTTTAAAAGGTTCAAAGAGCACCGGGCATGTAACTTTGGTTATTCTTGTTCTCTCTGATTCCCTTTCACTCTGCCAACTCGCACAGGCTATCTTAGAGGGCTGAGCCACCTCCACCTACGTTCCTCTGGAGAACTCGCAAGCGGAATAGGAGCGCTTCTCAGCACAAACCCTCAAACAGCCGATCTACGACCTAGGAACTTTTACAGATCCCATCAAAAGGCTCAGCTAAAAACCAGCAAATGCTCAGCTCCACCTCAACAAAAGACTTTTATTTATTTCCATCGATACTTGTGGTAGGAAGTGCTATTATGATGCTCTATGAGCCTGTGTTGTATTTTTTTAATATTATCGCTCAGTCCGAACAAGGGAAATATCTTCGTTCTGAGAACTTTGTTTTCCTTGCTGTGCACTACCATGTCCAGGGAGCACAGCACATTTCTATGAAACTTAAATGTTTTTAATTGGAAAAATAATAAACGAAATATAAGCGAAAGAGTCTGTCCTCGTTGAAAATAAAACGTTTTTACAGAACTCTTGGCGATTGAATAGATATTAGGTTACTGATAAATTTAAAAAATCATGTTTTAATAATTATCAAAGTAATTCATCTAAAGTTGCGCGGACTGGTGCAGTGGAGCCCCTGACCTGTATCAGGATTGTAGCCACCCCTATATCCGAGAGCTACCTTGTTCATTCATAACCCCAGGGATCAACAAAAACCAAAAACATCGCCTGGAGCAAAAGCATCGTCTGGAGCGGACAATGTCTCTTCTACTTCTTGTTGTCTAATTCATTAAGAAAAAATAGTTTCCTTCAGAGCAATAGCAATGATGCACACCTAAAGATCTCCTCTGGTCAATTGAGATGACTCCCCTCTGTTTCGAACGCACATTCACTTCTTATTGATTTATCTATTAGTTAGTTAGTTTTTGTTTTGTTTTTGTTTTGTTTTACTTTACTTTTTAAACACACATACGCTGCTTCGAAGACCATCTTGAGCGAGTAATTTTCAGCAGGTGATTGCTGCACGCAGAGAACTTGAAAGAAAGAAGACACGGCCACTACATAGTTACGCAGCCGGTGCCGCCACTGCGTTACACCACCGCCGCGTGCTCTCTCCTGCCCCCGTCCCTCTGAGTGCTCTCTCCTCGCTCACTAGGAAGGTGGAGCGGCAGCAGCATTCTCCCGCGCGCCTTCCCTTGAGCTCAGTTCATCCGAAGCTCCTGCATTTCTTCTTTGTCTGCTGGCTGGCGTATTGATGATAGCTCATTTGCATGTGCTGCTGCCTTCGAGAGATCTCAGGCCGACTTTCGTCTGTCTGCCTCCGTGTGTATGTGTGTGTTGTGTGAGAGTGTCGATCTGTCTGCCTGTCTTCTGTCTGTCTGTCTGTTTGCTTTCGCCTCGCCTGTGTATAATAAAGTGCCGCCTGCATCTTGGTTTCGCCAGAGGCGGCGGCACGTTCACGCGCGGCCAAACTGCCAATAAGTACGAAGCGCGAAGAGAAAGAGAAAGCTTTTATCTTTGAAAGTCGCTTCTTCTCTCGGTTATGCCTTTGGATTTTGTTTTGTTCTTTTCTTTCTTTTCTTTCTGAAACGTGTATGGCGTTGTTCTGTCTTGAGAATTATATCCACGTCGAGACAAGCATCGATGGAAAGGAAGAGAGGAGGATCCGCAAAAGACCGAACCGTGATTCAGTCATTCGCTGAGAAACAGTTCGCGCTCTCTGTCCTCCACCAAGCTGGATGAAATCCATTATATAAAAGGCTTGTTTAGACGAGAAAGAAGCTGGTTAGAAGGGATACTCGTCTCGTGTTTCATAATTAATCAAAGTTTGTTTTCTTTTCTTTTTACTTTGCTCATTTTGTTTCTTAGCTGATAATTGACCATTCATGTGGCCAATGATCCACCCACACACAGAAAGAGAGTCCCCTCACCTCCTCATTCATTCATACATCTAATCAATCTATCAATGGACCAATCAATCAGTGATCTGAGCTGAGTTGACTGCGGCCGCAGAAGAAAGAGGAAAAAGAAAAAGAAGAAGAACAGAGGCAATAACCACTGATGAGAGAAGAGATCGCAGAGGCGGGCGTAGCCCAGGTCTCTAAAGTGAGAGCTGTGGGAGTACCTACACGCAGCGTTGTTTAATGAAATCTTTAGCCTTTTTCATTTCTGCAATCGTAGACTGTTGCAACTGAGAAAAGTGAATCGAAGGTATCTCTCTCTACGCAGACAACTTTCAACATTATATGATATAGGTACCTAAAACATCAAGTTTATCCGGGCCCTTTCTTCTTTTCCTTTTTCTTCAAACCTATAAACGTGGGACTCCGCCCAGAAAGAAGGCGCTAGAAGCATCTACAGATCTATAAATATACAAAATTAATACATACACATGAGGGTCGCAGGCTTGATTACATCCGAATGGATACGAACAGACGATAGAAGAAAGAAAGGCAGGCAGGCGCACAAAGAGAGGGACGGGGGAAGCGATCATTCTCCAAGTTATCTTCATCTTCGGTGTCCTTTAAAGTAAGAACTTGAGCGCAGAATAAAAAAGAAAGAGAGTTTCTTCTTTTTCTTTCACTTTAAAAATAAAGAATATGAATCGAAGAAGAAGAAGAAGAAAAAGAAGAAGAATGGAGTCCTTCTTTCCTCAGTATTGGAAAAGATGGCATCAGTCCTGTTCCCGGACGGGTGACCGGCCGCACGAAAGCGAGCAAAAGCCTCTGTAGAGTCTCCCTCCACAGGTCCGGACTGAGGAGAAGGAAGCAAGAGCAGTGAGACAGACAAACAGACAAGCTGAAGCAAACTAATATGAGTCAGCAACCGAGCAATCAAGAAGAGCGAAGGAACGATGAGCATCCCTTCATCTTTCGCCAGTCTTTCTTCTCTTTGCCTAGCTAGCTAGCTAAGAGGTTGAAAAGCAGGAATACCATACTAACACTAACGTTTTATATATCATGTTTAAAATAAATTAAAATAAAAAAGTAAACAAACAAAATGCTTTTCAAAAGTAATCATACCAAGTAAAAGCAATCGCTCTTTGATGTTTATTTGGCCCTTTTGAGATTTTCTCTCTCAAACAGACAAACGTGCACAGACGCAGAAACTATCAAACAAATGCTCAAACAGACTGTTTATACCTTCTTTTTTCTTTTTTTTAAAAGGCCACCTTCATCTAATAACCCCGTGATGACCTCGGCTGCTTTGGCACTCCCGCTACTTCGCTGACCAGGTCTTCCTAACATCATTTTTTCATTCAAAGTTGGATCTATCAGTGCTGGCTGCCCTATTTCACAAACAGAAGTGCAGAGCTCCTGAGTAGTAACGCCGCTGGACTCCCGGCCTGCGTGCTGTTGGCCCCAAGCGCCCCCGCTGCACATTCTTTTGAACGTGAGATTGAAGCGCGAGCGAAGGGATGCGATACCATTCAAGAACCGGGCCCTTTCCCACTTGGTTTGGGCACGCACCACATCGCCCTCTTTTCCTCTTCTTTCCACGCACTCGTTCGCTGCAGAACTGTGAGGAACGCCGCGGAAGCTGGTCGAGTTGATCTTGCGTGAACTAATCAATCAACTAATTTTGGTGGTTTATTTTTAATTGGTGGGCACGTGAGATCGTGGTCAGGCTTTAGGTTCTTCTTCTTCGGGACCTGGTTTGGGATGAAGAGGCTCGTTGGGCGTCCCTGCCCCTCAATCGCAGCACCTTTCGGAGCAGCCTGAGGTATCTTTTGAAAAGTTTCTTATGTTCGAACACATCTTCGTGAGACTGCAGAGAAACGGAGTTTGCATTCTATCCTATAATATACCTAGCTAGAACCTTGTCAAACCGAAGCGATCCTTTGATCCGCAGCTTTCTTTCTTTCTTTCTTTCTTTCTTTCTTTCTTTCTTTCTTGTTTTTCCTCTTTCTGTGGATTAAGATCACCTTCGTTCTTTTTCCTTTCCTCTTTTCCTTCCAACTTATCATTGCCATCACAGAACCTTTTTCTTCAAATTTTAATAGCAAAGAAACCACCTACAAAGTATTTTATCTTCTCAACTACCAAGCCAAGCAAGACGAGAGCACCTACTACTAACTACTACCTACTACCTAGCTACAGGCAGGCATGCCATTTACAGCATAGCTAACTAACAAACAAAAAAGACAGCATTCCGGCAAAGCAGGTAGTAGGTTAGTAGGTATATAGGAAGTGGCTAGCTAGCTAGCTAGCAGTCTGACGGTGAGCGAAGTACTCAATGTGATAAGTGCGCGTGAGTGCCTTTTGGAAGCGCCGAGAGCACTGAGAGACCCGAGCTGCAGCAGCGCAAACCGAGTGCCTCTGCTTGCGCCCTTCACAGCGAACCAGAAGGAATGGACAGCTCTCCTTCTCTCTCGCTCTCTCTAAGTGGTGTTTGGCTTGAACTGGCTGAGCAGTACGGCTGTTTCCGCCTTTACATGCGGCTTTTCGCTTTGGGCTTTGGGCTTCTTTCTGCCTTGTTGTATGTTGAAGATGGATGGGTGGATGGGTGGGTGGGTGGAGGAATGAGTGGATGGTTGCCTTGGTGCTAGGCAGATGATGTCTGACTGAAGAATTGATCCATTTCATGGGAAATTGGGAGCCTACGTAGCAGAAGCGCTCTTTGTGAGCTCAGGTCGAGTTGACTGCTGAGTGGTGAGGTAAATAAAGCACAATAGTGGAAGGAAGCTACTACAGCTTGCTTGGTCAAATAGGATCGGTGGCTATCATTCACAGCAGCCAAAGAGGTTCTTGCAAGATCTATGAAGGAAAGAGACCGCGGTAGTTGCATTGCATTGAGAAAATAGATTCTACTGGATACCAGAATAGTCGCCGGATCGCATTGCACCACAAATTCGTGGTGGCTTTAACAGCGCGTGTGCCTTTTTCTTTTCCTTTTTCTTTTTCTTTTCCTTCAAGAACGTATCATGCAGATATACGAAGGCAGTAGTTTTTGTTGTGAAAACAAACAAAATAATACACACAACACAGAGAAGGCCCTTACATAGCCTTCTCAGGAATGAAATATTTGTAAACAAAATGAAATGAAATGTAGATTAGATCCCTGGGTTGTGTGTCGAAGAGACCTGTGAAATAAACAAATGTGGCAAATCTCGGCTTTGAACAATTTCACTATACCTTTTTGCTTGTCGCCACCGCATGCAAAGATAAGATACCGATTCTTTCGTGTCGCGGGTGCCTGCTTCACTTGCTGCTCTCCGACCCTCTGATTGTGAACATATTAATTACAATCGCCTGCTCGTGTTCATTGGCTCCCTACCACTGGGACTGACAATCCCCTGCACGGATGAAGTGACGAAGTGAGACGAGTTAACAACTTCAAGCTGCCACCATAAACGTGCCTTTTCAAGTAGATGGTGATCCATTTCACTGCCAGTACCACCTGGTAATTATGGTTCATCGTTGGTTGCGCTCTCGCCTGCGTGAAGTGTCGTGTCATGGATGAAAAAGAAGAAGAAAAGGCTGATTTCAAGGCGTAATTTTGAACTCTCGCTTGCCCAGAATCTGCACTTCACGTGCTCTTCCGGACTCTTGGCGGCTTTTAAAAAAACTTTGAATGCCTGCCTGCCTGCCTGACCAAGCCAAGAGGAGGAGAAAAAAAGAGTCTGAGCGGTATGTATGAATGTCTACTCTGCGCACCTGTCTGACGTTCAATAAGAAAGCAGATATCATCATCATGAAACCTAATTTTTGAAATGAAAGTTCGTTGCGAGGCGAAGTTTCTGATGAGAACTTTTGCCATGTCTCCTTCTCACTTTCTTAGGTTTCGTCTTTTTTTTCTCGTTGATCGTTCTCTTTTGTTTGCAGAACTAACATTTTCACTTTGTATTGTATCAGTGAACCTTGAGCTTTCTTTTCTTTCTTTCTTTCTTTCTTTCTTTTTTTTTTTTTTTAAAATTTAAAAACAATCATGAAGACTAAAGATAAAGTGGAACTAAACTTCCTCATGTATAAAACCAGCAGAAAGTACACTAAGAATACTTTTTTCTTTTAAAATTAAAATTTAAACTTTTCTTTCGCTCCTGCCTCAGCCCGACCCTGCCTACCACAGCAGCAATAGAGAGGGAAAAAGGAAGTGCAATCTTCCTCAGTCCACGACCTCGTTCAGACTGCCTGAGCGACCTCAGACTTTGTTTGTTTCTTTGCTCTTCTCTTTTCTCCACTCTCTCCTTCTTTCGCAAAGTCCGTCTCACTCGGCCGAGCCCCGCCTGCGCCCTTGCCGTCTTCAAGGCTCCACGGGCAGGCAGAAAGAAGACAGGGCTGACCAGGAAAAGGACCCGCTTCGCCGGCCTGCCAGAGTAGCGGTGAGTGCGCGCGCTGCGACAGCAGAGGACGATGCGAGGTGAAGACATGACGATGCGACGACGATGCGACGACGATGCGACCTGCTTAGAGTAAGTCCTAATGGCTACCTACCCCTCGCGCGCCTGCTTAGTTTAAAAAGAAATTTCTTTACTTCTGATTCTTGAAGAAAGGAAAGAGGGAAAGAACGTGCCTGTTCTCTTTGTACCTGCTAGTACTACCTGACACCCCTGAATGGAATGTACTTTCATCTTTTTTTCTTTTTTTAATTAAGAATTTATGCAAAAAACAAAATTAAAAACAATTTTAAAAAATATGGTTTTAAAGATAAATGGAATAAGGCAACTTTACTAGTTAATCTCATACTACTTGCCAACATTTAAAAAACATGTGTTATGATATGATGAACATCTCTATCCGCTGCGCAGTCTGATTGCTGTCTCGGGCTACATACGGAAAGCAGCGCGGCCCTGAACCAGTTAGTAGAAAGTGCTCGAAAGGGTTGAGAGATGCCAAGGACATGCCTACAACCGGCCTGTTTGCTGTCTGGATCGATTGCGAGCGGCAGCCAGAAGAAGAAATGCGCGCAGACCGACAGACAGACAAACAGACGCGCAGATGGAGGAAATTTCCCTTTTTCTCAACCAAACAAGCCTTGATTTATATTTTATCTTTAACAAAGTTTTTTAAATAATAAATAATAAATTAGAATATATTTTTTCTAAAATGATTCTTCATAAAAGAATAATATTAATAATAATAATAAAAGAGAGAGAGGGAGGATAAACAATAAACAAACAAACAAACAAACAAACAAACAAACAAACAAACAAACAAACAAACAAACAAACAAACAAACAAACAATCAGCCAGTAAGTAGCAAGTACTTAAGACCTCCTAGCAACCAGGTGGCTAGATGGCAGTAGGCAGTCCGTAGCAGGTCGCCGCGCGCGCCAGGTGTCGCCATGTGTGGAACCAACTCGTCGTCGCGCTTCTTCCCTTCGTCCCTCTCTCAGTCTCCTTGCGCTCCCGCCTCTCTTTGCGCTCTTCCTCCTCTTCTGCAAAGACACAGACTCACTGCCACTGCAAAGAAAGATTCATGATCAGCTGATCTCTCTCGAAAGTTTGTCTCCTCCGTGAACAAATGGCTCTTCGCTCCCTCGCTCTCCCTCGCCTCCGCCCTCATCGCATCTGTGCGCGTGCTCACATGAGCAAGCAAGAGAAACAACAGCCTGGCTACGAATATGTTTGTGTATGCATGCATATAGTCGATAGTCCAAAGAAAAACAAGCCCAATCGAAGAAGAGGTAAAAGAAAGTAAGTTGCGACGCTCCATGTCAATTCGAATTCAGGCAAGCGGAGCAAGTCTGCGCGAGGGAGCGTGAAGCAGCCACAGAACGAACAAACAAACAAACAGACAAACCAATTCAAAGCTCAAAGTTCAAAGCAGTGGGTGCCCCTCTCTGTCCACGGTGAAGAGCGATCACAGAGAAAAAGGACAGGCAGAGCCATACCTGCCCTTAAAAAATATATATATATAAGTTATTTCTATTTCAAGCTCCTCTCTTCTAGCTCTAGAGATCCATGTACGAAACTATTTGTTTTTTTTCTAACTTGAAGAGTTTTGAAGAAGAGTACTGGAAGAGCAGAATCCTCCTCGCAGAGCGAACCGTCAGTCTGAAGACAGAGAACTTTTTCAGAGAAAGCCTCCTTCCAAAGAGAGGAGCTCTCGGGTTCCCGCAGATCTCGGCCGACAACTCACAACTGTGCTGACTCACAGACGGAACGAGAGAACCAAGCCACCACAGCGCCCTCAATAACAGGCACCTACCAGGTACTCTAGGCCTCCATCAGTGCTTAGTTAGTATGCACCTCATACTTCAACAAGAGTAGGTAGACACTACGACAGAACCACCCGGTCTCCACATCAGCAAGCGCAGGTGGAGACACATGTTACCCGTCACTGGGCTATTCTGGCAAAACCAAAAGAGGGGTGGGGACACAAGAGCGAAGTCCAATTTGATGGTTTCGCCTTTTCAGAGAAATCTGATGTGTCGTGTTGTTGTTTTCCTTTTGCGGCAAAAGCGCCTGTGATTGGCCTTGTTTCTGGCACTTGCCGACAGTGCGACGAAGTTGTTGCGATCTGCTCTTCTCTCTCCTGGCCTCTGTCGGCGGCTCGGCTGAAGGAGGTCCACATAAAGCAAGGAGGTAGGGAAGTCTCTGCCTGCGTCTCTCTCTCGTTCCTTTCACCTTTTTTTTAAAGCTAATATACAATTTTTAAATTCGAAGTGAAATTATAATTTTAGTTCTCCAGGGTATACGATTAGTCTTTCTCTCTCTCAGTTTTGTTTATCCTGCGGCGTGAAAACCCCTCTTCTTTGTTTTGTTGTTGTTGTTGTTGGTTTTTAACACTATGGTCAGAGCAGTGATCCGTTTGCGTAGCGCCCTGCTCTCGGTGCGACGGCCGTGCCTTCTCGGCGAATGGATCATGTTTGCGGTGAGAGGGTGGAGGGACCGCTGAGCACTGGCGGGCGATAGGCGCAGTGCATTCTCTCCGGCCGGAGCCATGGATGTGCGACCTGCGCGGTGCCGCTGCGTCTTTTTGAAAAGCCTTGTGCACTCCTCTCTCTCTCTCTCTACTTAAACCTGGGTCTTCAGCAGGCAGGTGCACGATTATCGATCCCTATCCCAGTCGCTTTCATTTCAATTTAATCAATCAATCAATCAATCAATCAATCAATCAGGGAAATCGATTAGTTTAAAAACACTGTTTAATTTCTTTGGTTTAAAGATAGAGCGTATGAACTTGAATGAGCATAGGAACGAATAGCAAAGCAAAATAAGTGGTGGGTTTACTGAAAGAATGTGGTTTCGCTTTCCTGGCACCTCCGCATCTGCCTACACATGACCTTCTCTCTTGGTCTCTCTGTGTGAGTGAGCGGATTGCACGTTTGGCCTATAGTATACGACATCCAAAGCAACTCCGCTTCTGCACCCGGCATCACAGGGAAGGTCCTTTTTTTTTCTTTTTCTTTTTTCTTTTTTTTAAATACAGAAATAAGTATAAAAGTCTGTCTGCTCCCACTCTCCAAACCTCTTTCTTCTTATCGGTAAGAAGCTAGCTGCGAGTTTGTCAATTTCCTCTCTCACAATCATTTACATCAGCCTCAGGACCAAAGAAAAGGAGAAAGACAGGTTAATTTAAATTATAAATTAAATTTAAAAAAAAAAAAAAAAAAAAGGTGGACGCCTGCACTCTGTCACACTGTCTAGATAGATCCTCGCTAGCCAGATCGTCGATTGATTGATCGTTATTGATGGAATTGATAGAGAGAAAGAACGACGACGCTGCAAGGGAAAGGAAAGAAGTCTCTCGCTTGCTTGCCCCTGGCAGCAGCGCCGCGCTGGGAGCCCTCGCAGCTCGGCCTAGCTTTGCTCAGCTTTGCCTGCGAGGCCGTCCAGCGCCCGCGAGCTTCGCAGTGGGAGGTGCCCTCCTGAAGGGTTCGGGCCAGCGGTCCTGGAGTTCTGCGAGGAGGGAGACAGCCAAGATGAGCGAGAAGTCTGCAGAAAGCTGATAGATTGAATGAATGCGAGTTTTTATTTCCATCGAAGTAACTAAGTTGACGAGGTGATGCGGCGGAGAAGAGACAGTAGGAGGTGCTAGCACGGGCCTAGGCCTGCCGGTAACAGTCAGTCCAAGTCCAGGCAGCAGCTTTGTCTTCTTTTTTGTTGAAGGTGCTACTCAACTGAAGGTTTATTGGTGATTTGAGGAGGAGTGAAAGACTGTTTCGAGGTAATTAATTGGCTGACTGAGCGGCCACTTTTTGGAGTTTCGAGCGTTGCCGCGAAGATGGATGTGAGTGGAGAGTGGTGGACCAATTCGCAGGCAGAAGCTGGTGCAGCAGCATAAGCCAGCAGGCTTGGATCCGTGCCCTCGAAGCAGCAAGCCTTCTGGGGCGGCAGATCGGAGATAGATAGATAGATGTCCAAGACAGTTTGATTCACTTGTTATTTTTATTTAAAATTTCGGTTTACTTTTTAAAATAAGTGAAAATATGTGTTTATTTTAAACTTTGAAAGCATATATCTTGAAAACATTTTTTGTTTTAATGTTAGAAACGTTCGAATTCATTTTTTATTTATTTTTAAGTAAGACATCACTGGAAATCATAGACTCTTATAAAAAAGATTCTTTAGTGTCTTGCTGTTTACTTGTTCAAAAGCAAGTCTTGATTAATCTTTTCGTTGCGGTATATGTGGCCGAGGCAGGTGTCACCGACCAGGGAACCAGTCTGGTGATAAATAAGGCGCAAGGCGTCCACCGGTGCTCTTGGCTACATCGTCAATCAGATAACTTGTGTAGCGTAGATGCGAAGAAGAGTATGGCGAATCAGTGGAAGGGGAAAAGTTTCCCTCCTCAGTTTTAGCAAATTTGTACTCGAATCTGAACTCCAAATTCAAGAGACTAAGAAATTCTTTGTTGTGAATAATTAAAATTTCGCGAGGTTTCATCAAAGTAGTAAAGGTGCAAGACGGGGTTTAAAATGTGAGTAGACCAGCCAGGCGGTCAATGATTTAAAACATGTCAAACATGAACTTCAGCTTTTTCATTTTGAAGTTGACACCTTCTGTGATTACGTATTGAGGGTATACCGAAGGGAAGACTCGGCGCTAGGGAGAAGCATCCCCGGAGGCCTGGCCGACTGGCTCTGGCTGTTAAAGGCGGCAACCTTGGAATTTGGGCATCATTCATTTTCTCCTTCACTGGCATCTCCTACTTTTGGTTTAGTGGCTGTTTAAATATGTACATATCTGTTTCGTTGATTGTTTGTTTTGTTAAACCCAGATTTATACTTTATTTCAAAACTGATGATCCACCAACAACTTGGACATCAAAAGCTTTCTAACTCTCATTCACAACCTGCGATTCGCAAGTAGAATGAATCTCTGTGGGTGTTCTGCTGCGCGTGTACTCTCGTAAGTTTCTCTCCCCTCCGAGACTGACGTGCGTGAGATTTCATTGCACCATCGCAGCCTCCAGAGAGACGAAAGCGGCATCGAACTTTGAGTTAGATTTCAATTGATTTTACCTTAAGCTCAATTGATTTTAGCATCTCAATAGATTTTACCTTAAGTTCTTGATTTCTGGTTATTAGACACAGAAAGAGAATAACAGCAGCAAATCATTTTCTCTCTCTGTGTGACGGGAATGATACCTTATTTCCAATATCCAGCCTTTTCTGATTGTTTCCAATTGGGTCAAACTTGTTGCAGCTTTTCTCCCTTTTGGTACTATTATAGCTCTAGCTCTACCCCCCAAGACACCTTTTTGGCCACCATGAAAATGAGAGAATTCATGTTTTGCTGTTATCTAACTAATGCCTGGGTACGGCGAAACAAAATTGTCAGTCCATTGAAGAGAAACAGATGAAATTAAACTTCAACCTCGCGATACTATTGATTATATTTATATCTACACCTTTTGCTTCTCCCTTGCACATGAAGAACAGGTGTATTCGCTCTTACTCTGCGTTCCAGGAAGAATCAATTTGTCATTCTCTCCTTTGTTTGAGACTACTGTAGTCGTCTTCGTACCAATTTCGCGTGGCAGCGTAACCATTCTATTTCCTCTTCTATTTCCTCTTTACCGGTAGGTTTTTTTTTCTTTTTTTTAATGGTGTGTCTTCCGAGTAAGGAAATTGACAACATGGCTGAGAAAATACTCCCAATTGACACTTTTTCATTTAATTCCTTTTCGAATGTTTTAACAAAAATGCAGAATAGTTTTTATTTTATTTTTTCATTTATGATGTTAAACAGAATTTGAAAACGTTAGTTTCTAACTTTTTAAAAAACAAGCCACAGATATGATCCAACAACGAATGGGGAAAGACCTTAGGGGCATTCTCAAATGCAGGAGTCATCCTTTTAGGGTGGTCTTGCATATACCTTTTTGAATGTATAGAATGTTATTTTTTTAATCTGCACGTTGTCAATTCTTTTCATTTGGAAAATGAAAGAAACTTAGTTCAATGGTGAATATAGTCTGGGGCTTTGTTTTATTTTATATGTGAGCATTTGGCAATCCAACAATACTGACACAAGACTATACGCAATGAAGTTAATAAAGGCTTTAGGCTGTTTCTCTGTATATTTTCAAATGAAATTTAAGAAAACAAAAAGGCTTTGATTTCATTCCCCGCCATTCAAAATGTCGCTTATGCAGGAGCTTCTGCTTCAAGATAACTTTACATGTTGCCAAATGTCCTCTATTATTCTCAGTCTCGTGGGTGCATGCAGCCTGTTCTCCTCATTTCTTTGAACACATTTTTTGATTTCGCATTTGGCTTTTGATGTATAGCAACATCATAGATTTGGGGGGGTGTATAACAGATCTTGGTCATTTAATTTAATGCCCCTTTACGTGCCATACCTCAGTGCATGTTCCCAAGCTTTGCATTGTTTCTTATTCTTTTTCACAATTCAGGTGACTTGGGAGAGCTATGTTTCTTATAACAAGTGTCACCCAACTTCCTTGTTGTCAAATCTCTCACATGTTATAACGGAGTTTTGACCAGCACGTTTCTTGTTCTCCGAGTCTCCAAGCCATCTGTACTTTTTTTTTTTATTTGTGCATTTCTAAAGAATAAAATCGTCATTCGAGCTCGATGATACCCCAGGCCAAGCCAGGCCTGTACTCATACAGAGCAAATTCGCCCAAATCGACAGAGAGAACGCTTCTTCACAATAACCTCATCTTCGCACGCCCACTTGCTGGTCTGCACCCCTTCTGCACCTCACACCACCTCTACCCCCCGCCCAAAAACAGGTCATCCTTTGGGTTTGTTTGTTTGTCAATTCGCTCATTCGCAACAGCTTTGAGATCACTCACCGCGTTTCGCCCTGTGACGGCTTGGCCTTAGAACTTCAACCCGGTTACTTAATCAACGTGGATAGCAGGTCGGTAGCGATTATTATCACCTACCTACCTCGCAATGCCCTGTACTTGAATCCCGCCTTGACGGAGGACGAGCGTGCTTATCTGCTACCCTCCGGAGTCTCCAGGTCTGCGATTTCGAGTCCCTCTTTGGCCGTTCGCAAGCTATAGCTAGCCAGCCAGCTAGCTCGCTAGCAAAAGCCTCTGCACCAGCTCCGTCTGTCCTTTCTACGTACAGATCCGCCGGGTCTCTGAGAATGAAATTTGCGCGGCCGTGGTGGAGCCACAAGCGAAGAAGAGGTCTCCGGAGGCGACTTGCGATTAAATGCCTTTGCCGCGTTTTCGCCACTTGGGTCAAACAGTCAACCATCGAGATGCGATGGATGCACTCTAAAGCCCCCAAACCGCAGCTCGGCACCGATCGTCCCTCTTCTCTTTTATTTTATAACCAGATCGATCGAATGCCCCGTTTTTTATATTTATAATTAATTAAGTACTTCCTTCATTCATTCAAACATTTAAATTCTTAACTAGGAGAACGAGGAACAGGAACATGTCTATAACCACTGTGGCACCAGCAAACAAACTGGCACGCACTCTCATCCATCCGTGTATCATATCTTAACTGATACCAATCAGACTTGCCTGCGCCTGCATTCTTGCCACGCCTGCCTACCCATCTAGCTAGCTACCTACCTGCCTAGCTAGCTACAACCTGCCGATACTTAGCTTCTTCTTCGCACGCGCGTGCCGCTCGCTCTCTTGAGGCCTGCCATCCTTTGCAGCCTCCATGGAACGAGGGACTCTTTGACTGACTCGCTGTCGCTCTCACTCACTGTCTGTCTGTCCATCGCTTTCAAGACAGACAGACAGACAGACAGACAGACAGACAGATAGGCAGACAGGTTACAGATACACAGACGCCTCTTCTCGAGCGAGCCTCAGCGACGCCTTTGGCCCCCTGAAAGGCCTTTTAAAACCTTCTGCACGCCAATGGCTAAGGAGACTCTACGCATGAGAGGTTCCCATCCGCAGCAACCGCTGATGGATGATGAAAGGTGGCGCAGCGCAAAGCAGGATCAGGATCGTGAGCTGAGGTATGGAGCCAGAACCAGCAGAGAGACTGGCTGGCTTGAGGCGGGCCCATTGGCACTCCTACCTGGGCATTAGATGATGTGGCGAAGGCGACGGATGGATGGGTGGATGGATGGGTGGATGGTGCCGGATACGGGATCTTTGGTGGGGGCACAAACTAGCTTTTCAAGAGGCTTCCTGGACGCTTCCCTTGCGAGCTTGACGCAGCGCTCTCGCTGCTCGTGTTTGTTTGCTGGCCTGAGCAAAAGGTACTGCGCTCTATCACGCGGCACGTGGGCTTTGGGGGCAGCTCACTCGCGCCTGCGTTCAACGGGTTCAACGCGTGAGCGCAACGCGTTCAACGAGTGAGTTCAACGGTACTAAAGGGCTCTGGTTTATCAGTTCGCTGATTTACTTCGTGTGATGTATGGTTTTTTTAAGTTGGTCTGTCTCTTCGCTTGACCTCCTCTCTTTACGTTTGGGCGTTTTGAGCACTCAAGTTGTTGGAGAAATTATTTCTCTTTACGTAGTAGTCTTATCGCGAATATCATGGTATCATATGTAGTCAGACTTGACCTCTACTGGAACCTTTGGATGGATTGCACAAAGCTTCCGTCTCTGATAAACTTGGCGCTCTGAGGACTCTGCCTGCCTGAAAGACTATCATATATTGCTAGGTACCTACTTGCTCGCAGGATCGATCTTCACGAAGAAGGTAAGAGGCCACAGATACTGCGCGATGTTCATGTCTCAATTCTGCCCCCTCCAAGACTCCTCGTTTTTATTCTTAATGTTTAATTTTCCATAGTTTTTTATTTTTTATGTTTTAAAAATGGAGAAAAAGCCTTTTGCATGACCATTTTGCCTTTCTCTGGGTGCTCCTACATTCCGTCTTATAAAGTTGATAGGCCTACTATGCATTTCTGTTTTTAATCAAAGATGCCTACTTGAAATCGATACAAGATTTGTTTACAGTTCAATAGTTTTCTCTTTCTCTGGTGGAAAAGGTAGTAGTACCATTAGGACTGGTTCATAATATACATCCGTAGCTCTCTTTGTAATTCTATTTCTATTTTCCATTTCACCCCTTTTTTAATTAAAAAATCAAAATTAAGATTGTGTTTTTTTTTTTTTCTAAATCAAGATAATACTATGGTATTGTTTTACTTATCATGAAACATAGTCTAAAATGGTTTTTTCTTTGTTTGAATTTGTTTGCTTGTTTGTTTTGAAGAGGGAGACAGAGAGAGAACCGATATTTCGAGATAGATCTTCTGCGTCTCGGCTTCGGAGAGTTAGCTGTCTCCCCCTGTGTATCCACCCAAACATAACAGTCTCCTTTCTGAGACTTGGCCTTTCCAAAATTGAGTTTCCTCTCTCCGTTCGGAGGAGTCTCCTTTTCCCTATCCAGCGCATTAAGTATCTATCTATCTATCTAGCTCTACGTACGTACACCCAAAGAGGGAAAGAAGCCCCTTCAAAGGGGGTCAGATCGCTGCGGAGTCCTCCTCAGATGCGGGTTCCCGTGCTCCTCGTGGGGCAAGTGAGTGCGTGCAGTCAATAACAGTCTAGCACAGCAGTAGCAGCAGCGAGCGCCTTCCGGGTTCGCGAAGTCGCGCCCTCGCTGACTTGTTGGCCGCCAGCCGCAGAGTCTCGTTTCGTCTCGTCTCAGGAGGATAGACAGAAAACCGAAGCAGCTGTCCTCTGGCCTCCCACTGTCCTCTGGCGCTTCCGTTGTTGGTTTCGACTACAGTTGATCGAGCATGAGGGGCGCAAAACTACGGCAGTGCGGAAGGCAAGGAGGATCAAAGACAGACAGACAGCGAGAGAGAGAGAGAGCGGTCAGATGATCGACGGCTGAGGCGGTCAAGAACAGTGCATCTTTTTAAAAGGAGATTATCAAAGTAGAGCACTACGAAGGAGGTTTGTTTATTCACGCATGGGTGCATGGAAGGCTCTAGCTGAATGATCCAGACACCTCCTTCATTCATTCATTTATTCATTCATTCATTCATTCATTTATTCATTCATTCATTCATTTATTCATTCATTTATTCATCCATTTATTCATTCATTTATTCATTCATTTATTCATTCATTTATTCATTCAATGGGCGAGGATTTGAAGATTGAAGAAGCAGGCCCAACAGGAGTTTGCAGAGAGTGTATGGATGGGTGCATGTGTAGCGGTTCTTCTCCTCTTCTTCGTTGCTGGCGGCGAATCACGGGGCTCAAAGGAGCGTTGCTTCTGCGTGGGTTTTTCATTCATGGTATGTTTTGAGCGAGACGTAACTTCGTCTTGAGCCTCCTTCCCGCACGCTGGAGAAAAGGTCCTCGGGACGATTTAGGCGATTGCTTGTCTTTGTGTGCAAGCCGCGCGAAACAAACTTACGTGGCACTGGTGGACTACTCCTCGGACGGAGCCATCGATCGATCGTTGGACGAAGAAGAAGAAGAAGAAGAAGTGGATTTTCTAGCCAGCCAAGATCGAGGATCTCCAAGCCTCTCACGAACTGAGCACCACTGACACGACGGACAGGAACTCGCTAACTCTGTACCTCTTACTACTGGCGAGCGATGAGTGAGATCACCATATATATATATATGTACGTAAAGAAACGTAACGTCTATTCGATCGACGGTCAACAAGGGACATCACTCAACTTGAACACGCGCTTATCAGTAGTAGTGCAGTGCGATCGATTCTCACAGACTCACTCGGAAATCCGCGCCCACTACCTGGAGCGCCTTGGGAAAAAGAAGAAAGCAGACGGGTACCGCAGGCACATCGCATTGGAAGGGGAAAGACGCGCGGCTGGCGGAGGTTTCGTTGTTTCTTTGTGTCAATGTTTCCTTGTCTGTCTGTCTGTCTGTCTTCCGACCGAGTTTGTTGCTTTGTTTCTTTGTCTCTTTGCTTCTTTCTTTGGCCTCGTCGTTCTGTGCGCTCAGAAGATCAAAATTACCTTTTCTCCATCCTCTCTGTCTATTTACGACTGCGGAGCACCGCCAAAGATTAAAATTAACGAAGCGACTTCAAACCCTCTCACCTCTCCTCGCTCGCATGCTTGCTTGCTTGCTTGCTTGCTTGCTTTCTAACGTCTTTTTCACTGCACATTCCGCGTGTCCAGGGGAACCATCGCCACATCAGCAAATAATCGAGCGTCCACCCACTCCAAGAGTCAGAGAGACCCGAAAAACGCGACGAGCGCGCACTTAACTGTCGTCTCTACTTCATGCTCCTCACTCTGTGCCTCTACTTTGTGCCTGTTTTTAAGTAACTACTCTTTTGCCTCTTTGCCTCTTTGCCTCTCTGCCTGCCTGGCAGTCACCAAGCGCTGTCCTTTCCGAGACTGCTTTCCGCGCCTGGCTCTCGCCTCGTCTCTCCTTTTCCTCTCCTTCTCACTGCGGCCTTCTCCTCTCAGCTAAGTGATTCGAGCTGCTCTCCTTAACCCACCTCTGCGCTGCTGGTCTTTCGCAACTACTAGGGCCCATAGCGCCCAATAGCGGAAACGGTAGCGGGGCCGCAGCGGCTCCAGGAAGAACGAAGAAGGAACGTGCACGATCGTGGAGCTACATTCTTATTCTTATTGCTACTGCTATTGTTGTGGTCATTACTATTTATTATAATTCTTCAAGCGGCGAACTGGCCAGAGGGCTCGACGCTGGCCGCAAGGCGGGGCCTACTCATGTGCGTGCTCCCGAAGGCATGTGTGTGCAGCAGGCAGCCAGGCAGCCAGGCCGCCAGAAGCAGAGGAATGTTTGAATTCGCAAAGCTCGAGACCACACATACATACATACATACATACACACACATACACATCCACACACTCCCGGGACTAGGCGAACCCTAGCGATACCGGTAGGGCCGCCCGCCAGCGACGGCAGGCAGAGGGAATGAATGACCCTCCTCCGTTCCCAGGTCCTCCCTCTGCCACGGTGCAACAGGCGGATTGCTTGCTTGCTGGAGGGCCCGACGCAGAGGCCGCTTGCTTGCGTGGTCAGCTGGCTAGCTAGCTGCCTGCTTCCCTGCCTGCCTGCCTGCTTGCTTGCTTGCTTGCTTGCTTGTCTGGAAACGGCGATGCATGCGCGGAAAGGCCAGCAAGCAGGGCGTTGGCGGGAAGAAAGCCTTCCCAAGCAAGTCACGGTGCATATCTCGATGTATTGGAGACCAGCATCGTAGGTACCTAGTTAGTGCATGGTACACACTGATCAAGTTTGCTCGAGAGGAGGTTGGCTAGTGGCACTTAGGTGGAATGCGTAGAAAGTTGGATGGTGCGATGCCAGATTGTTAGATTCTTCATAGAACAACTCAACTCGTGCGTGGACCATAGAAGTAAGCTGCAATCTGTCCGGCGGGGAAAAGCGGCGGTTATCGCAAACACCCTGGCCACGAAAATGCACAGCAGATCGCGAAGACCCCACCAAGTCGGCGCGAAGCTCACTTTGGATCATGATCGCCACGAGCTCTGGGAGAGGAAGGCGTTGAACCGTTTGCAACAGAGTAACCTGGGTCGTCTTCTTCATCTGTTTGTCTGTTTGAAAAATATCTCTAAGCTTTTTCCTTTTATGTAATCTTATGGTGAAGGGGGAAAGTGCAAATGGAAACTATGTCACCTGCCGAGTCTTTCAAAGTCTCGTTTCTCTTCTCTCTTTTCATTTAGAAAACAATAACTTTTTGAATTAATTACTTGCCTGGTATATCGCTTTTTAAAATTTATGTTTATCTTTAAACACATTTTAAATATTTATTTTTTAATGCTTAAAATAATCTCAATAAAAATAATTATCGTTTCTTCCTTTTTCTCTTTTTCTTTAGCTTATGTTTTTTTTACTCTCATCCGCTGTAGCGGCACTTCGGTTCTTTTTCAATAACTTTTAAATTAATTGATTTTAATTTAAATGGAAATTTGAATTTGAAAAGGAAGTGAAAACAATATTATATTTAAAAAAAATAAAAAAAAATAAAAAAAAATAAAAAAGACGAAGGGGTTAGGATGTACTTGTTCGCCTGTCTATGGCCGAACAATCAAACAGAGAGAGAAAAAGAGATCAAACAGAGAGAGAAAAAGAGAGAGTGAGTTGAAGGAAAGAAACGGGTGACCCCCTCCCTCCCTCTCTTTATGCAGGCATGCAAAGCAGAGGCATTACTCATTCATTACTCACACTCGTCTCCTCCCCCTCAGTAAGATACGCAGAGACAGAGAGAGTAAGAGAGAGTCCTCAACAGTTTGCGTAGTACTCGTAGTACTCGTAGTACTCGTAGTACCTGGAGTCGCAGCACTAGCACCCATAGTAGTAGGGCTCGTAGCAGGAAATTATGAGAATCAATAGTTAGTTAGAATAGTTTGGAATTGACCCTGCTTGACGATAGGACGATGATGATGCGAGCCGCCATGTTTTAGGAGCGAGAGAGGGAGTCCATGGATCTAGCATAACTACGAGAGGGAGGTTCAAGCTCTACGAATCGATCACGCACTCTTCCCAGGGCTGCTGCTCGTTCGGGAAATGACCGCTCAAGGACTACACCTTGAGGAGACTCGAGCAAGATTGATTGGGAAGCTAACGAAGCAGAACTCGCTGGCTAAATACGCGCCGCCATCAAACGAGCCGGGCGCCTCCTCTGTGGACCCATTCACTCACTGTGCATGGTGTATGAATTAGCCTTTCTTCTTTAATCAATTTTATTTATTTATTTTTTTTTTTTAATAATGAAAAACATTTTGATTATATATATATATAAGAAAGCAAGTGACGAGGATCCCCCTCTCGCCATAGGACATGCATGGGAATCACGATGGTGGCAGCATTGATTGCCAAGAAAAGAAGAGCTCGAAACGTACTTGCTCTCCGAAGAGAAGAAGAAGAAGAAGAAGAAGACACCCAGGTAGTCAATCATCAATCACGTAGCGAGGGAAAGCTCGGGTCCCTCGAGACGTGGTTTCAATCAAAGATAAACACGCCACCGTGCAACAGCAGCAGAGCTCTTCTGCACAACGACAGTGGTCCAGCTTCAAGATCAAAGATGATGAGACAGCATCGGTTGTTTCAACCATACATGCTCAAGAAGAACCGGAGAAGCGAATGAACACCATGATTCACTCGTTATAGCTAGTGCATCTAAGCCATCCGTCCTCCCCATGCACACCAGAATGGCGGGTTTACGGCGGACACGAAAGCCGCTGTTTCGATTCGAAGCCAATTCAATCCAATTCAATTCAATTCAATTCAAGCCCCAAACACTCATCACGAGTCGCTTTATGCCTAGCTATGCCTACTTGCTTAGGCTCTTACTTACTACTTCGCGCGTGCGTGTTTCCAATTGAAGTTCGACTTCGTTTCCGTCTTGGAACTCGTTCGCCACCAACTAACTGCTTTGGGAAGCACTCATGACTAGCTAGCTAGCAATCGCAAACAACCCTGTTCCATAAGTTCTCTGCCCTCACTAGCTCTGCCCAACTAGTTTTTCTTCTTTCCTTTTGTTGTGTACCAGAGCATGAAACGAATCGAAAGCGCGGAGACAAAGAGAGAGCGAGGGACTGCAGTGGGTCGGACGTGAAGACAGACAGCCGAAGCAGCGCCTCATGAATCATGCATGACTCAGGATGAGCCACACAGACCCACTCACACCACTCCCACTCCCACTCCCACTCCCACTCTCAGTCTCACTCGTCTCAGTCTCAGTCTCAGTCTCAGTCTCAGCCACAGCCACAACAGTATATCTCGCTTTCTCTGCTCTTTCTGGAGGTGCTCTCAGCCATCGGTCTATCTCATCGGCGCGGACCACCAGCCTTGGAGGCAGAGCGAGCGAGTGGGCTCCTCTTCTCGGCGCCGAGCGAACTTACTTCGGCTTTGCTGAGGTCCTCGTCCTTGAGAAGAATCGAGGCGGATTCTGCCCTGATCATTCGTTGATCAGCCCTGTACGTACGTACTTTCTCTTTCGTCTGCCCTGCTACTGGGCTACTAGGCCGCTCGCTAGGCATAGGTAGCAGCTACCTGAGTGGGTGGCGGTGATGGAGATACTAAAGAACTCAACTGACAGCTCAGTGCGCCTCTAGAGACCATTCTGCTATCGCCGCCCAGAGTCGTCGTTGTCTCGGCCTCACGTAGGCGCACTTAGACGCGGATAGGGACCAAGAAAGAGAGTCTCCTCAGAGGTCCAGGGAGCTGTACCCGTGAAGTTGTCTTTTTTGGCCAGTCCAGCACAAAGGCGGGGTTATGCGGGACGGAGAGAATGGAAGCTAGACCAGTGAGGACAGAGGTAGTTGGTACCTGGCTTCCAAGAAGGAGAAACCCCATCTGGGTAGAAGGATGGATTGTTTGCCTGTCTACGACCTCGGTAGAACTTGGGTAATGACGAGTAGTGGGGTTGGTTGTGTTTTGCCAGAGTATTAGAATTAGTGTTAGCAGGCTTCACTAACTCGGGGGACCTGTGTATCGTCCACCCATCCACCTTCTGTGTCAGCTGATTCGTTATCTAATTCCCAAGATGATCAATATGTCATTGATGGTTGACGATTCATAAGAATCGTCACTGTAGGTACCTAAGAGCCAATGGAGTTTATATTAACCTCGATGCAGATGAATGGCTAGAAGGATGTGTAAACGAAGCTGGAGATTTTGTTTCATTTTTTGTTTATTTCTTCTACCAACATACTCTCCTTAGCTCAACAAGGTACAGAAGGAGGCATTTCTAATTCGTAGTTGCAAGTTAATTGCCAAACATGATGGGTAGCTTCACTTCGTAGTAAACAAATTATTACATCACCAAATGGCTAGCATTTGTGCATGGATTGGGAGAAAGACTGCCATTGGAGTTATTTTCATTTGCTTATCCCAGTCCACCGAGTACAGCAACAAAAATGAACAAGCTCTTGTTGGGATTGGACCACTCCAAATCTGTGAGAGTGATCGGTGGGGCATACTA
The DNA here is from genome assembly GCA_004764695.1 of Schizochytrium sp. TIO01. Taxonomy (NCBI): domain Eukaryota; class Bigyra; order Thraustochytrida; family Thraustochytriidae; genus Schizochytrium; species Schizochytrium sp. TIO01. The sequence goes on along the minus strand of SMSO01000037.1, from coordinate 2,397,354 downwards.
GGAGAAACAAAGACTGCATCTTGCTTGTATATTTAAAACTCAGCGGTTTACAAAAACCAGTGCAGCCTCGCTTTATAATGATTTGCTCTATTCTAAGCCAGTTATATCCACCGGCCATCATTTTCTTTGCTAAACAGACTTTCAAGAAATAAAAATCGAACCAGGGATTGAATTTATTTTATAAAAATTGTTATCAAATGCAGTGTTACCTTCGTTTTCTTTTTTAAGAGCTTCAATTGCATGGTGCATGAACATCAATTTCTCTATCCCTAAGTCATCAAAGAATAGACAGGAGTTGCGAACATGTGTAGTTGAAGGACCGAGGCGACCTTGACTTGTCTTTAATTGCCACATTATATATAATTGTAGTGTCATTATTAATAGTTACTAGTAGTCCTCCCTCCCATGTCGTAACAACTTTAGAGAAAGCGACGTGCTGCAGCAAGTAAAATATCGACCCCAGACGCACTCGAAGCGACAAAGAGCCCCCAATCGTTACTAAGTACTAGTGTTTCACTACATCACGGGATGCTCTGATCTTTTTTCTTTTTATTTTCTCTTTTCCTTTCAATCGAGTTTTCTCTTCAACACAAAGCCAACATCTCGCTGACTGACGCACCCAAAGTGCCGTCCGGACTACGGAGTGCCGTGAGGAGGCGAGAAAACACAAGAAAAGGCGGTCGAACGAGCTACTATTTGTAACTGCTACCTACCATCAATTATAGAAGGTACTGACTATATTTGCATGGCAAGCTTTTCTTCTTTTTGTTTTTCCAAATATAAAGTTTATTTTATGCATAAACGTAAGAAAATTAATGGTTACCCTTTTCACACGTACATAATGTTGATCACCATGTGAAAGAATGTAAATTTAGGATTAGTGGGGAGTGAGGAGCAACCAGTTTGGATGTAGAGGAGAGATAATTTAATTCCGGTCAGGCGCCCAAGTTGCTCGACGTGAGTTTTTCTTTTTTCGCTTTTAGAATTTCTTTTTCCTTTTTGATTAAAATAATTAGACAGAAGCTAAAAGCATCCGCGTTGCGTTGGGGCGAGTATATAGTAGGCCGGGGCAAGGCTAGTGCACCGCAAGTGAATGCATGAAGCTCTCCGATACATATTCGTTTCGCGCCAGTGGAAGGTCGTGTTCTGTGGATGACATCAGAAAACAGTATAATTCATATCAACTAAGAAAAGGGAGAAAGTCGCGACCATTTGGAAGATACAAGAAAATAGCAACTGACTGCATTACGTAATGAATCTGATGATTTCAATTTATAGCACACAAATATTGAGTCTGCCGTGAACATATGCTCAACTCGCAATTTTAACCTTTATACCTTTCGATTAGCTACTATAGCATCAAGTAAATCGTAGTCACTACAGGTTTATGATGAATCTGAAATTGAAAAGTGGCTACCACAGCTCTTATGAAGTTGCAGCTTTTTGAAAATGGAGAAGCATCAAATTCTCATTCCCGCTGGCTACAATTGCAACATCCAACGTGCAATGTGTGCCTCCTCGTTTTTTGGCATTAGCTAATTCTCTTCCATCGTGCGTATAGTTTTGCGTTTGCAAAACGTGAAGAGCAAAAGCTCCTCGCTCTCGCCAGGTTGTCTTTAAGTCATGGACTGATAGGTTTTACAAAATACTAGGTTAGCTCAAAACTATACGTTGCTTCTTTTCCTAAATGCTCGCTTCTGCTCAAGTTTGTTTAATTGATGAAAGTTCAAAGCTCAAGCTCTCTTCTTACTTTAGTAGATTCTTGCGGAGATGAGTATATACTGCTTATCATAAAGACAGTGGGGCCACTCTCTTTTCACAATTGTGAAATTCATGATACTCAGCTGCTACTTTCTTACTATAGGAGCCAAGGGTAAGCCTTCACATGTTTAACATCCCCTTTTCTTGAGAAGAAATAATAATATAGATCATGATGTTCGTCTATTACTAGGTCTAGATATTCAGGAAGTACAGGAACCACACATAGATTAGCTCGCCATTGGGTGCAAATAACGCATTCATTTTCGCGAAAAGCATATACAACCTACTTGAATTTGTAAAATTTAAAAGTTTAAGAAAGGGGTTGTTTGACTGAGTACCCTCTGACCAGTGAGCGAGAGTGCGCAGATAGATGGACTTTAGGTTGGAGTACTTCGTTTCACCTTGGTTCATTTTATAAGTCATGATTGTGAACTTTCCGCGGAGGGTTGTGGTTTTCATAAAATCTGAAATGTAATTATTTAACAACCTTGATTTCTTGTGCAAAATAAGATAGAGTCTCACCTGTCATGCTGACCTCGAATTTGCGTTCTTTTTGCAATCATGCAGCCTTCTCTACTTTATTTTACTTTTCAACTTCTCCGCTTTTTTCTATTTAAATTTTAATATATTATGATCCTAAGGAATTTAATGTTTTCTTGAAATAACAAAGCGAAACAGAGGTCTCGTCCTGTTGTTCTTTTACTTCGTTTGCGTTTCTTCATCATCATCTCCCTTTTGGGGGGATTGAAATTAGAAGTGTGCCAGATAGGAGGAAATTGAAAACACTGTAATTGTTTCTGCATTAAAAATTTTAGCTTTAAAATAGGTAAACATTATTTATGCTTTGGTTATTTCCTTTTGTTTCTCTCCCAAACCATGCGCAAATTGAACAAAAGAGAAGAAGAGGGAAAATGGTAAAAGAAAACGAGCTGAGCTTTTTTATTACCTTTCATGTCTCACAGAAGCAACTAATCGCAAATTCACGGGCCACATTGTCGATCGATGTAGCGGGGGGTGGGGTGGAAATAGTAAAAACAAACGAGCTTGTGGGCAATGTCTCACAATCTGCCTCCTCTGAAAGAAGGGAAGCTTAGCGAATTCTCACTGTTCTCTCTGCCCTTTAGTTCGTATAGCTCACACTGGTGGCTAACACGTATCTGCATCACCTCTCTCTCTCGTTCCTGTTTCGAGACAAAACAATTCAAGTTGTTTTTTGAAGTATATAAAAATGATGGCATTTGTTTTGCTTCGTGTGATGATTCGTTGCAGCAATAATATTGATGCTCGCAAGTATCTGCAGATAAGAGAAAAACACTCAAGCTTATTTCTTCTCCTTGAGTTAGTACTTTTAATGCACTTGGATAACTGTGGGTGGGGTTGTGTTTTCTTGCGTCGTCATGATGGTGCCACCTCAAACCTTCATACAAGGCAACCTTTATCAGCGTAACTATTGTGCTGGCGCTGACATAATTGAGTGAGGACACCAGAGCAGGACCAGAAACACGGGGTCTGGTTATTATATGCTGCCAAGCAGTTTCAAGACGTCATGTAAATATTTTACACACAGAGGCAGAACACGCACCAATTCTTCAGCTCACCGCATTTGCCAACTTACTTATCTTCTCTACTCATATACCTCAGAGTATATTATAATAATAATTGCTCTTTTCATTTCGAGATCGAGAATAGCCTCAAAAGGCTCTGCGCAAATAGCAGCTTATTAGCTAGCTAGTAAACAATAGGTTTGTCGCCCATTGAGACTGGCTGCCAATGTATGATGGCGTTGTTTTGGAACAGAAAAGCACACAATGAAATCGTCTTCAGCTACAGCGAGATTACGGTGTTGTCTTTTTTTTCTTTTGTGCTGACTTCTTCCTGAAATGTCCACCATCAGAAAATTCGGCACACAATCACCAACTCAACACTTCTGTGTCCGTAGTTATGTCTCCTTTTACTCTTCTGCTTAGTTTTCTTCTTTCGGCCCTTGATTCACCTGATGAAAGGTTAAGCATAGGCTGCTATCTCTTTTTTTGCAGATTTCTTTTACTCTACAGGTGCCTTTAATAAGTCTGAGAGTCAAGGAGACCTTCCTGGCACATGTTTTTATCTGGTTCATCATAGATGATATTGTTTCCTGTTATTATGTTGCTAAACCCTAGACGCAAAGAAGCACCGTATTTTAATGAAATTGAGGTCATATTTCAAAAAGTGGAAGAGAATACTCCGCGCCCTTGCTGCCTTAATATTTCTTGTTAGGTGGCAACAATACCTAGACCTTTATAACACCTGCTCATATCCGCTAAGTAGCTACTGCCTATTCAAGAGATTTACAATTCTTATTTTAAAGACGTCAAAGGGAATATCATTTCCCGTTTAATAGTCCCTGGCCTAACACAGACGACTGTACTCATATTCGCCTATTTATTAACTCGGGTACTCCTATTATTGTTTCTAAATAATAATAATAATAATAATAATAATAATAATAATAAAACTGAAGCCAAAAGAATATCACATGCTCAGGCTGTACTTCACATCAATATATATTCATTATTAATTAACAGGAACAAAAACAAAACACAAGAATATATATAACATGTACAATCTAAGAATTCGATCAATCGTTTCATCTCGAAGTGGCGTCTCATCCTCGCTAATAAGTGCCAAAGTCCTCCACTTTTCATAGTTCGTGTCTGAGAACAGCATCCTTACTATTATAGGCCTCTTGGTGTTAATTTTTGAGCGAAAGCTTTGGATCTTTTCATTGCAGTCGGTCTGATCTGACCATTCCTGTCGGGAAGAGGATTTTGCCAATAACATCTACACTAGAAATAAACATTTCACCAACTTTTCAAACCATAAACATGGTAAAGCGAGCAAGAGCCAAAAAGAAAGATGAGGGTGCAACAAGAAGAGGACCGCGCAGCCCTTGAGCAAAGGGAACGTGTGCGTAAGCTTTCCCGACTCTGGCGGCTTCGTGAGAAGGATTTTGGAGTCAATTTTTCCGAAGAACCCTGTTTTTGTGCAGTCTGTAAACTTGAAATTGTGAAAACACAACCATGGTTCAAGTGCGAAGATTGCTCTGCAGCTCAGAATAACCCGTTTGCAACAGGCAGCCCAGAAAACTCACACAGATCCATTCATGCAGCTGCTACTAAGAACAACCACACCCAGGCCTCCAAAGTAGTACACACTTGCCACGAAGATGGCGTTCTAAAGCTTGCCAAAGAGCCCTTACAATCCAAAGGGCCGACCTATAATAACCCCAACAACACGCCTGGTAACCCTTCGCTAAATGCTTACAAAGAACCGAAAAGTGCTGGTGGTTTGACACAGCAGGAACTACAATCCAAGGCTGAAAACATTTACATCTGCCCTATCTGCTTTTCACGTGGAAAGGGCAACGAAACTCATCAAGCAGGTCACGCTTACCGGGTTATGAGCTCTCCTCAACAACATCTATTTTGTGAGGGCTGGACGATTGAAGACGAGCTTCATTTACTGGAAGGTCTTGAATTGCATGGAATGGATAATTGGGAGGCAGTCTCTAAATACCTTGGGGACGAGAAATCTCCTGAGCAAGTCAAAAACCACTATCTGCAGTTCTACATTTTCGCCTCGTCAGCTGGAAAAGAACCCGGCACAGAGGTAGGCGCTCTACATTGTAATCAATTTCATGGCTCAGAACACCAGCAGCATGATACGAAATTATTTCAGCACCGAGACCCTGACTATGCTGTGTCTCTTGATCTCGTGGGATACATGCCTCTCCGTGATGAATTTGATATTGAGTATCAACAAACGGCAGAACTTTTGCTTTGCGATCTTCAATTTTCTATCCCAGAGGTTCAAGCTCTTCTGACAAGGTTTCACACCCCCTCAGATTACAACGCGAGCTCTCTGCCCCGACTCTCTCTTCTGGCTAAACTCCGTGTTATTGAGCAATACAATAAGAAACTCGACGAACGCATGCGGCGAAAACAACTCGCAAAGGAACGTAACTATGTTGACTGGCGAGAACGACACCGAAAATGGCTCAGAGGAAATCGATCGGAGAGAATTATACGCGCTCAGATGCGTCCTTTGGAGGTATTCAGCTCTCCTGAGCAACACGAAACCATCATTCAAGCTTTAGTGCACGAGGTTGAGCTTGATCAACGTCTGAATGTTGTTACTGCCAACAATCAGACAGATGCCATTTCTGCAAGATCACCGAGCGGTAGAGTACGTACTCGAAGTGTGCAAACCCCCGTGCAGTCACGTAGAACTAGCAGGCGACAAGCAAGCGCCGGTCAGTCACGTGTAAACTACGCTGAGGATGATCAAGACCTTGAGGAAGACGATGATGACAATTATAGCAATGAATGTAGTGACTCTTCTGGCAGTGAAGTTAGTGACTATACTAATCGCCAGAATTCCCAGTGTCGAAACGCCGCCGTACATCATCCCGAATTGCCCAGGCTGCTGCTGCGTCAAGATCTTCCAGCCGACGGACTCTTCGCACACGAAGTCAAACAGGTGCTGTGGACTTTTCTATCTCGTCTAACTCTCCCACACTTGCAAATAAGTCTCCAACTTCACCTAGTTTGGACGAGAATGAAGACTCTCTGCCTCACATTTCTTCCGCATGCGAAATTCTTGGACTTTCTCGTGTAGCGTTAGAGCAGATCACTCGCCAGGCTGTGGAATTGATGAAGTCAAGGTGTGGCATGGAGGAGCGTCAGCAAGACCAGCATCAGATGCGCCTACGGATTCAGAAGATCGGAGATGTTGTCGACGTTCGACTTCTTCCGTGAACGGGAAAGAAAGTGTTTCTACAGTACAACCAGCATACCATTAAGAATTGGATTTCTGTACACCTTATCTTCATCCCAACCTACATAACATGTACATATATCGCTGTAATTTCCATTTTTAACATTGTTTCTAGTGCTCAAAATTCTTTATAATATTTGCAAAGTAAAAAGTCACTGTGGTTGCTCATTAGTCAGTAGAAAAAGGAAAAGTAGCGTTGTAAAAGAAAGAGGAGTTTGTAAGTAAAAAGTAAGCCATACTCTCGATGTGGGGCTGTGCAGGAATGACGCGCGACCCTGAAGTATGCTAGCAAATGGTGATCTTGATACGAAGAATCTGGAGGGTTTTCCAATCTTTGAAACCCAGAAGCTATTCATTATTGTAAATATGAACTCTGAAGAAGAGCAGTCCAAACGATTCATCTATTCCATCTATGAGAAATAAATTATGGAAGGTCGGGCGAATTTGCAACCTTTAGTATCTATTGAAGTAATAAACAGCAACTGCCTAACCTTACCTCACCTAAGCTAGCTTAGTTCTTCTGTCCGACACCTCCTGTGTATTGATTGGACTGACATGATACATTCATCCTGCCTGTATCCAGACCCGAAACCCCAAGAAGTCATATACCATCATCTTTCTCTTTCTCCTGAGTTCGCCATCCTTATCAGACTACCTCTGCACGCTTCACAGCACAAGCTTCTCTTCAATACTATCTAGCTCTAGCTGATTGTTTTTTCATTTTTGGAGTTTCACTCAAATAGATAGATCTGCCTAACTTTTGTAATCTTTCGAGTCTCCTGAAACTTGAGATTCATCAAGCACAAAGCAAACTAGAGAAAAGCTGCACCAAATTCTTGCCCGAGATTAAGACATCGTGCTGGTGAGATATAAATGTACTAAACTTGGAACTCAAACTAAATAATATGTTAGGAACATTGACTTTTGGATATCTTCCATGATTAAATTGCTATGCCACTCCCGAACTTTTACTTCTGATTTTGGCTAGATGCATTTATTTTGCTTCTTCTGTATTCGTGACAACTGGCACTTTTAGGAAAAGTGTAGTCTTGCTTGTGTGGCTTAGTGCACCAGACTTTATGATATTACTTCTTTGATTATCGCGCACATAAACCTTTTAGCAAAAACGCTGGCATTGATATTCTGACTGGAATGAACTTTCAACAGAGTATTTGGTACAGTAGTAAATCATGAATTAGAAACTCTTGAGATAATGTTTATTTGAGTAAATCTACACTACACTATTGCTAAGAGATGAACCTGCTCACTATAAAGATAAAGGCAACAGTCTTGATGAAGGATTTTAGAAGGTTGGTTTCAAGAGGTAACGAACTGCTGTCCTTGGGAATTGAATTCCAAGACAGACTAGTCGGTGTCGAAATTGGGAAACTATGACATTCATGAACTTTGTTATTAGACAGAAATGACGGGGTTCGGTTAACTCAACGTCTCAACCATTAATGCAGATTACACCATACTTGATTCCGGGGAATGCGGCGACTCACTTTTGGTTATTCACCTCTCAGCCATGCATGTCTGGGTGTCTACTTTTATTATATTGCAAACGCTATACCCATGAGGTCTTTCCAAAGGAATGCCTATAACAAGTCTACTACTAGACCCTTTAATTGGAGATCTCAGCAGCTATATAAGCTATACGAAAACACATTGTTACCCGACATCTCCTTTCGAAACAATATGTGGAAAACACATTGCTCCACAGGTTCGTGCCACGCCAGTCTAAGTTCTCAAAGAACTACGACGTTCACAGGATCAGAACTCGACAGCCAAAACCGTGGTTGTGAATCCAAGGTAGCCAAGAATTGAACATGGACATACAAGTTCATTAGAACTATGTATGGTAAAATATGAATCGATAGTTGAAGAAACAAGTAAACTTAAGACAAGCCAGAGGTTAAACTGTAAAGATTTAGACAATGAAGCATGATGAAACTTAGGAAAGTGCATTGTAAGCTCTGGCTTACAGAATGAGCGATCTGAGATGAACGTCTAAGTGGATTGCTTAATATTCTAATTAAGAGATTAAGACAAGCTCCATCTGTTATTACGCAGAATTCAAGGAATTAGAATAATCAAGTTCTACAACTGCTGATGTAGACTTGCCCGTGCATCTTCCTTGGATTATGTACTGCACTTTCAATCTTTAGATTTTTACAGAGCATTTGTTTTAGTGCGTTAGGCAAATGAGAAGAATACCGAAATCCTTTATAACTTTTATTTTCATATGCAAGTTTCCTTGGTCTCATACCTTTGAGCTTGATGATTGTATCCTCATCATGTATAAATGTTTATAGTTTAGGAGTTTAAATAGAGTGTCAAGAACTCTGATAATGTCTTGTCTACATGACCCTGCGGTTGGTAATCTCAGTACTTATTGATATCATTGCTGAGATCTCCAATCGAAAGAACTAGTGGACAAGACATTGCTAGAGTTGTTGGCGTCCTTTTGTGCAACTCCAGTAGACATAAGGTTTACAATAGAGCAAGAATAAGCAGCCAGATTCATGTGGCTGGCGGAGTCAAGAACTAGAAGTGCGCATACGAATTACCTACACCCAAGCATGGTGTAACTTAAATCGATGGTTGTAGAGGTTGAATTAACCTAACTCCATCGATTATCTCTAACACCTTTCAAAAATGTCTTAATCTCCTTAATTACTACATGAATCCATCTGTCCTGGAATTCATTCTTAAGGACAGTAGTTCGCTAACTCTTAAATCAGCCTTCTTGAAGCCTTCATCAAGCCTCTTGCCTTCGCCTTTACAGTCAATCTCAAGCTAATCAGACTCATCTTTCAGCAATCACGAGGGGCTTGGGGTTCTCCTCATGTAGATCTTCACCCATAAGTTGTATTTTTAGTGAACCTCTTCTCCTATTCTGCAACCAAAATGATACGTTGCATAGCCGTACTTCAGAATGCGTACGCATTGTCTTAAGTATATCTTTGTGTCCTTGGGTTTCATGTAAGCTTGGTAAAGAGCCTTCCTTTATTACATTTGTTCGTACAATCTTCGATTGTCGATCTGAGTAATAATATCCTATTCTCGCCATTTATGTAGAATCTAGATCGTATTTGTCTGGATCAATGAAATGTATTATGAGTCAATCTGCCTTGGGATTAATTCCCTAGGTCAGCAGATTGCTAAAAGATCTAAGATCAAAATACCTTCTTAAGTCTATGATATCTCCCCCTAGCTGAACAGTACGGAACTTTTGATGTCTCAAACTAAAGGGCGTTGTGAGTAATATGCGCCGTCTTGAACCTGACAGTTCTTTGACTTTGTATATGGACATATGCACATACTTCCTCTTCCAAGGTCCATTTCTTCCTTTTGTGTATTGTAGTACGCAAAGATTTGGTCGAGCTCGGTTTTCAGTCTTCTGACTTTTCTAGATATACGTTCGAAGTTTGAGAAAACTCCGCGATAGTAGGCAGCTATTGCAAAGATAGTTGGCCGTTTATCCCAGTAGATGAGCTTACTTCTGTAGCTCTTGTATTTATATAAACCAAAGATAAGCGACTACAAGTAATAAGACATGTGCTTGGAATATGTTTCGATGGGGAAACCCCATCCCATGTTGGCGTGGGTCAACATAGCAGCTCAGTTATAGTGATGTAATTGAAGGAGTCATCTATATTACATTCCCGTTCAGGACACCCTTCGTGTTAGCAAGAGAAGAAAAAAGCTCTGTCCGAACCTGGCTGGCTGCGATACTATTCTAGAAGGAGCTAGGTAGTCTTATTGCATATAACAAGAATCATTACATCGCGCAAATCTACTTCAGCCTCTAGTAGCAGATAAGTAAGTCCTAATGCACCAGTACTACATAGGTAGCCACTGTTGCTAAAGACAGGAACTCTCCTCTCCAAAGCGACGGCACATTCCGAGGAACGTGCAAGGAGGGAGCTTGTTGAGCACAACATCTAAGCCCTTAAAGTAAGAGCTTTGAAGCTGTTTGATTTACACAAGGCTCTGATGCAGTAGGTTTGCTATGGGCAGAGCTAGACTATGGGCAGAGCTAGAATGACGCTATTCCAAGTTTCATCAGATATTGACAAGCGTTTTTCAACGAGGACTGATAGGACTATTCTCTGAGTGAGAGTGAACAAAAGTACCTGGAGTTTGAAATAGAGCAACCTAACATACAAAGTTAGTAGAAGCTATTCTTAGGCCTCGGTGATGTTTGTTTGATGATGAATGACAAGGGATTAGCTAAACCGATTAGACAATGCTGTCTGTCGTTTTAAGCAAGTTTTGAAACCGACACAAAATTGAAAGTTCTTTGTTTTGTTTTTCAGAGAAGCATTATCAATTATGAGAAAATAGTGGTGTTTTCTCACAGGACGTGGAGTTATATTTAACATGCCTTCTTCTTCTTCATCTTCATCTTCATCTTCATCTTCTTCTTCTTCTTCTTCTTCTTCTTTCTTTCGCGAAGCACCTTGAGAACAACCCATGATCAGTTTGTCACAAACAAAAGTTGATAATCATTCCGTGTCACCTTGGACAGGGTTCGGGTTCGGGTGCGGCCGGGCCGCTAGCTACTAGTGGGGCAGCAAGATAGTCTGCCTCCGAGGAAGTAATACCTATGTAAAGTAGGCGCGGCGCTAGTAGTCCTCATCCACCTCATTTTATTTTGCTCTTTACTCTAGGGTTCAACACTAGGTGTTGGTTAGCTCTTTGAAAACAATGTGTAATTTTTTAATTTTAAAGATATACTAGAATAGGACTAGTACTGTCTAGATATGCGGCTAAGTGCTTGTTTACAAATTACTCTCTCTCGAAAGGCAAGTCTATACTGCTATCTATTCAACTATTATGGTTAACGCTAGCGTAAGATTCTTTCTTTTGGCGTATCAATTATCAGTAGGTAGGTATAGGCTTATGCCCTTATAGTAGTCGTGGCAACTAGTATACTCTACTAGTATTCTTTGAGAGAGCAAGATCCATGGAAAGCCTCTGGACTTGGACTGCTTTCACTGATTGCGCTATGGTCGATGAACAATCATGATAGATAGTCGAATGGGCCGATGGATGCGTTAAATCTTATACCCACTCCTTCATCCATCAATTATCTCAAAAACTGACTGCGTTAGACTGATCGATACTGACTTGCTGCACAAAGTGGTAGTAATAGGTAGGTAGGTAGGTAGGTAGGTAGCTGGCTAGCTAGCCTACATAGCAGTAATTAAAAGTACTAGCTATAGGTAGTAGAAACAGATACAAGAACAAGGAAATTGAAAAAAATCGCAAGAAAGAAATCACAAAGTAAAAGAAGGAAGCAGAGAAAGACGACGAGGAGAGAAGCAAACGGGGTTTGCGGCACGACGGCAACGAGGAGGAGCGTTCCGTGAAGAGGCAAGCGGGTGCCTCAATCTTTCGAAACGGCATTGCCCTAGCTTTCATCTCAGAGGGTATTCACCAAGGGCCCTTCCTATCAGTTAGTTAATCAGTGAGCCTATTCTCTGTGATTCCATCTGGCGTTGCTTGCGTCTTGGGCAGTTTGGGAATGCCAAAGAGTGAAGCGGGCACCATGGGCGAGAGTAAGTACGATCAACAGCAGCAGCAAGAGGATGTGGAGGATCGAGAGAAGAAGAACTTTCCTAGGCAGCTGACGCCTGGTGCAAGCGGTGTAAGTAGCAGGCACATCGACGACGACGACGACGACGACGACGGCAATGATGCCTCAAGGCAAGTGGTGGCTGGCACCAGCAAGATGCTCGCCAAGCTCGGCCTAAGCCACAACCCTTACGTGGACCGAACTGCTGAGAAGTCTATTCTCCAGTCTGGAGCTTTCTATCTGCTCTCAGATCTTCAGGGTTTCCGCCCTTCGGAGATGACGTACATCTTCTTCGGCAAGCGCGGGTCAGGAAAGACCACGATCCGACTGATGATGATGCAGCGGTACAAGGAGTACAATGAACGTATGCTAGAGCAGGGTAAGAGCCCCGTGTTTGTGGTGAATCTGTGCCGACCGGGACACATGAATGACTGCCTGAAGCAGTACATGAAGTCAATTGGCGCGGACCGCGACAACTGGGACGCCAACTTTGCCGAGAACTGGTCAAGTGGCGATCTCGCAGATTGCGTCATTTCCTTCGCCATCAATGACATGATGCGACACGTTGTGACAGGTTCTCCTGAGGGCAAGATGATTTTGCAGGCACTTTCTCACAACCCTCGCAGTGCCACACAGTTCCTCATTCTGGCACACCTGTACACCAGGGAGGACTCGGCTACATTGAATGCTCTCCGTGCAAAGCTCTTGCCAATCGCATTTTCCTCCATGGCGGTTATTAAAACCCTGGTAGCTGCGGGAGTCGTAGTGACCACGCTTGGTGCAGCAGCCCTTGGATTGCGACGCATGTTCACGGACTCTGGAAGTGATGACAAGCAATCCATTGCTTCGCTTGAGAGCCCCAACTTCGCGGCAACTTCGACCCCGTCGCGTTTTTCAGGAACCTACTCGTCCACAAGCGATTCGGCCGCATCAATTCTGGACTCAGTGCGCCAGCTGTTGCCGGAGGTGTCCCAGACACAGATGACTTGGGCTGGAGTTGGAGCAAGCAGCCTCCTGGCAGGCGTCGCCATGCAGAAGCGCTCCAGATCTCAGGAGCAGACACGTGCCAAGGAACTCTGCGCACCTCTTCGTGTGGCAGATGCACGCCCCGACCTCGTGGAGCCACTCCTCAACAGCCTCTTCTCGCTCGATGATACTGCGGAGCGCATCCGTGCACTGCACATTGGCCATTCTGCCCAGCAAAAGCTTGAGCTTATTGACTCTCTGTGCCAGTCCTGCGGATTCCAGGGCATGGCAGTCTTTGGCGATTGCTTCGATGAGGTTGGCCTTCTTGACCCGCTCATGTACCCCGGCGCGCTCAAGGTCTTTGCACGCGAGGTATGCAAAAATGAGGTCTTGAACCAGGGTCGTTTGCACTTTTTCTTCCCAGATGCTCGCGCATCGCTGGATCTTTCGACTGACCGCATTGTCCGTGAGGCTCGCTTTGATCGCCATTTTGTGCGTGACTTGACTTGGAGCCGCTTCCAGCTTGAGGAACTGGCCGAACGTAGGTTCCTTGCTGCACAGAGGCGCCGCATGCGCAACTCTGGCTCCGGCGCGCAAAACCAGGATCAGCCACGCTTTCAGGACTTGTTTAAACACGTCTCTAAGGCAGACTTTTCTGGTGCTATTTCCAAGTTGTCTACTCCGAGAGAGCTTATGGTCTTTATGACGGAGCTTCTTGGCCGTGTTGAGGCTCACTCTGAGGACGGTGCTATGGTGGCTGCCCAAGATATGGAGATTGCGGTATCCAAGGCTCAGGAGCAGAGTGTCTAAGGAGAGGTGGAGTACTAGCACGATACTATTTGGTTGTTCCACGCACGATGCAGAAACACAAAAGGCAATGCGTTCTTTCTGTCAGCAATGGACATGGGTTGAGTTTTACAACCCCCCGTTTTGTTTCCTTCTTTCTTCGAGCACGTGTTTAGTTTCCATGCTGTAATTGCCCAATGATCATGGTGCAAGTACATAAAAATGCCAATTTCTCAATCTTCTATTGCCGTGTACTAACCACTGGAACAAAACGAAAACCAAAATCAATGGGCGAAACTTCATCTTCTCTCATCAATAAAACCACAAACCATCAAAAAAAAAAAGTATATAAATAAAAGAGAAAAACTAAATATACTCCCCGTCAGCATTTCATGCGTAATACTTTCCCAGTACCCCACGGCATCCAGTGGGAAGGAGAGACCAGTGCATCGTTTTTATATTTTTAACTTTTTTCTTTCCCAGTACCCAGTACTATCCTTTGCTTACAGTTTCGAACATGACATTTCTAATATCCTGCTCTTTCATTTCCCCTTCTGATGAAAGTCATTGTGGATGGGGTCTCCCTTCCTTTCCTTTTAGGTCAGACCAATTATAACTTTGAAAAAGCACGCATTGCGCGACTATGAAGTCCTTGCTAGGCACTCGCCAGCAGTTTTAAAGACAACTATCTGTTGCATCTAATTTTAACTTATTCCTATACTCACTTTTTACTTGCAGAATATGGCTACGCGATTGGTTACTTCGAAGCAGCAGCTTTGATATTTAAAGCTTGGATTCCCTCTTACCCTACCAAGGCCTAAAAGTTGACTGCGTGGTGTTTTTCGGAGAGTTAAAGATTTATATGAAGTTATACAGAACGCGATTTCGTTTCTCGATGCCTTTTCTCAAGTTGCTGTCCTCTTGCGTGCCACGAGCTGGTTTCCTATGTCACTCAAAATGAACTCTTACTAGTAGTAGGCAGGCCCCTCGCCCTATAGACTATTCAAGGAGTCATTAACTTTATATTGAAGTACCTAATAATAAAGCGAATGATCTTCGATGAACAAATGTTTCAGAAAGTTGTCCGCTTCTTCCTCTCTAGAATAAAACCTCTCTTCCCTTGCTAAGTAAGGCCATCAATTTTGTTTTTTAATTAGGCTTTTCGATGAATAGGTGCACAGGTACACACTATATGTAGTTCTTGACTGTCTGACACCACGGCTCTTGCGCTGCGCTATGTATATCGCCACTATCACCGTCCAAACAAGTTAAAAGGAGTTAGTTCAGCGTTTGGCAAAGAATGATATTGAACTCTTGAAAACCCTTTTGGAGGAATGAATTAATCAAATTCTATGAAAAGAAGGTTATGGTGTGGACTTGTAACTATTCCAGCTCAAGGGAGAAAGCGAGCGAGGGAGAATTCATTCGGCGCAGGATGCAGGTCACCTTACTATTTAGTGGGTACCTACTATGAATTGATGTTTGAAATCGCGGCTTTAATGAGTAGGAATGAGTTGAGTGTTAGCTCTTTACGTAAGCACCTTGACTCGAAGCTTGAGTAGGTATCAAGTAAGTAAATGATGAAGATGATGACGACTTTGTCAGGTGATCTTCCAAAGTTGGTGCACACGTGCTGCAAAAGGTGTGCTATTCTATCACCATCAAAACGATAGCAATTGCTGTAGCAATAAGCCTACTCTACGGTAGTATAGGGGCATCAGCTTCTTCTTAGCCATGGCATAGTATAGCAAATAATAATAATAATTATTATTATTATTCCAAATAAGCAGCTACTTGCCTCTCTGTCGAGGAAGAGTGTTGACTTACTTTATCAAAGCAAGTGCCATACGACCTAGCGGTTAGTTAGGTAAGAATAATTTCTCGCTCGCGTCACGGTGATGATAGATGTATAATAATAATAAATTAAAAAATACTTGCATTGTTAGTATTTGAACATAGGCAAATTATTAGCAGTAACAGTCTTTCTACACAATTAAGAACACTATACGAGCCCACCTCGGGCACTTGGACTTCTCACCTTTTTACATCAGTTTAGTCAGAACATCATCACAGCTCTCTCTTCATTTGCTATACGGTACCAAGCAAACCCAGCACCAGGTGGTCATCGCTGGCTGGGCCGTGCTCGTGAAGCTAGCAACAGAGTTTGTGATACTAGAGACTTGTCTCTTTCTACCTCTGCAAGATCAAAGGAACCTTAGCACGTGCAACCCCGGCCTATATTTTGAACTTGAACAA
Organism: Schizochytrium sp. TIO01; assembly: GCA_004764695.1. Classification (NCBI taxonomy): domain Eukaryota; class Bigyra; order Thraustochytrida; family Thraustochytriidae; genus Schizochytrium; species Schizochytrium sp. TIO01. The sequence goes on along the minus strand of SMSO01000037.1, from coordinate 2,381,186 downwards.
GCCTTGGCAATTGTGGAGACCTTGCACACGCACGGCTTATTTAGCAGGGGATCAACCAACACGAGAGGTCTTTGCGCCCTGTTGTACGAACCCAGCTTTCGACCCCTAAGCGTGTGTTACCTAGGTTTGATATTTTGTTCGCAAAGCGTGGACTGACGATAACGAGTAGCATTATCTAAACATATATAAAACAACCCCATGGGTTTGTTTCTTTCGACGGCAGCATCCTCCAGGAAAGGTAGCTTTCGAAGAAATCGTAAAAAGAACACAGCAAACGCAGAAGCTGTTGCAGAGACCACGCTTGACCTTGATGTCACACATGAAGATTTGTTCCTAGAACAAGCCTATCAAAAGCCAAAGGACCTGCAAGAGGTGCTTCGCAGACCACATATGCGGAACCAATTTCGAGAATTTCTGCGACGCTCTTTGGCACAGGAAAATCTTCTTTTCTTTGAAACAATTGAGCTATATCAAAAAATTGATAAACCACACTGGCGCCAAACAGCGGGCACTCAGATGGTTGAGAAATTTCTTGAACCAGGCTCACTACTCCAAGTCAACCTTCCCGCTAGAGAAGCGGAAACCATCCGTCGTACAAAATACTTTGAAGAAGACACCTTCGATCTTGCAAAAATTGAAATTTTTCGTCTCATGAATGACAATTTTTTCCACAGGTTTGTCAGAGCTCTCGAAGATTCTCAGGAACAAGTGCGCGAGCAAGCGCGGCTAAAGAAGGAAGAAGCTGCTCGTAAGCGAGCCGGTAGCTTTCAAGGTCGCCTTTCTCGCGCTGGATCCTCTGCAATGGCAATGATACGACGAACGTCATCATGGCGATCATCCTCTCGCAACTTTGAGACAGATAATCCTTATATTTCAGATGATGATATTCACGCAGGGAGGTGAGGATAATCATGCTTGTTTTGGATTATTGCAATTTGTTTCTCTCTCTCTTTCTCGTGTAATCACTCATTTGCTTCAGTGAACAACAAACCATAGTTATTCATGTCACTAGAGTTGTTGTTGCCTCAAGCTACTTTAACGTTGCAGCACACAGAGAGGTTTCATATTGTGTAACGTGAGCCTCGAGAATGACATGATAGCAAAATAAGCTAGTTTCTGTGAAATATAACGCCCGTGTATGCGGATTTGCTCGCTATTTAGCTATAAAATTGACTATATATCATGGTCACCAAAGCAGAAATTCTCGGCTCCTTTTCCTTGACGTGAATGAACTCCTGTTCGCGTACATGCTATACTCTTTGTACTTACCTCATTCTGTGTCTCTAAATTATCGGCTGCAGTGCAGTGGGTACAGACTTTTCTTTCCTCTTTCGTATAATTATTACCACTGATGTTGTTATGTTTCTTTGTCTTCAATGGATCAAAATGCTGAAATCAGAAAAGAGGTGATTTTGGGCACTACTACTGGTATAGCTTATGTGCAATAGTGTATAGTCTCTTTGAGGCGTTCCTGCCGATCCTTTTAAGGGCTTTGAAACTTAGTTTCCCGATTGGAAAAAACAAGGCTAGGAGTTTGAAGTGCATGTGTAGTCGGGCTCAACTAAATTATCTTACAAGCCGAAATCAATACACAAAATTAAAAGGGCATAGACTGTTATCCTTCCATACACTATAGCAAAGGAGAAAAAAGACTTCGATTTATTCTGTTGTTTATTAACTAACTTGCTAAGCTTTCACAAAATAGTCATGCAGGCCATTGAACAATCAAACGACCCGATGCTGTAGGTATATCATGCTATTGCTCGTGTTGTTAGCATTCACTGAGTACTCTGCTCACCTATTCCTGTGCGTCCGCCTTGATATCTAATAAATGGCTGAACGTCTCAACTACTCGCCTCATGAAGAGGGCAGATCAAAGTTCTAATCACCAGTTATCCCCCCCCCTTCACTTGTATCCCGATTATCACGCACAAGATATAATCGCACTGATTAGCTGTTCTAGGTCATTGTCACCATGGCCAAAAAAGAGAAAATCAACATGTTAATAAGCGGGATTCATGACTTGACGGCACATGGGCTTCTGGCAGGTAAGACATTTCATCTTATACTGTGGAGAATAGTTTTGCTTTGCATCAAGGTGCTTAGCAACAATATCTGCCAGGGCATTACAAAAGGTCTCGGACCCATTGAGACCTTCGGTGTATTTAAAATCTGCAATACCAGCTTTCTTTGCGTCCTCGGCATACTCGATGCCAATTTCGAATAAAGTCTCAATATGATCGGAGGTAAAGGCGACTGGAACAACAAGCACGGCCTTATGGCCCTTGCGGCCAAGGTTTTCCAGAGTCGAGGCCGTGTCTGGAACCATCCAGGGAAGGAATCCAACCTTGCTTTGCCATGCAAGAACATGTTTGTTCGTGGTGCGAAGGCCTGGAATCTTGTCTTGTAAGACAACCTTGTTCTCAAAGTTATCCATGATAGACTTGACGCTAGCAGCAACCTCGCTGACATAGTGATCACCCTTTTCTACCACTTTCATGGGAACGGAGTGGGCGCTGAAGACAATAATAACGTTTTTGCGTGTCTTTTCATCAAACTCGAGCAAACGTTCTTCGATGCGTTCTGAAACGGCATCTAAAAAGCCTTGGTGTAGGGGCCAGCGATCGATAAGACTCCACCGGAATGTATCTTGCATACCGAGTCTACGGATCTCCCTCCAGAGCTCGTTCATGCTTGAACCGGAGGTGGTACAAGACCACTGAGGGAACTGCGAGAACGCAATGGCATGTTCGACGCCATCTTCCTTCATCTCCAGCAAGGCCTCGTCTGTCAGTGGCGCAGCGTATCTGAACGCAGTGTATGCCTTATGCGGTGCACTTTCTGGGTGAATTTGGTCCAAGATTTCTGCCATCCGCTTGCCCTGGTGCGCTGTCCACTTTCGAATGGGGCTTCCGCCGATTTCCTCATACTGCTTGGTGATCTTGGGCGTGCGCCGCTTTGCAACCCACGTACCGAAAAGCTCCTGGATCTGGCCCTCCGCCGAGATCAATAATATCTGTGTCACGGAATAGCCTGTTCAGAAACGGTCCAGTCTCTTCAGGCTCCGAAGGACCGCCCATGTTGAGCATGACAATGCCGGTCTTAACCTTGCCGGCCTTGGTCTGCGGCGCAGGCTGCTCGCTGGAGATCACGGAAGCATCTTTCCCAGTAGCGGTGGAGGCAGCTCTGATGAGTGGCACCGCACGGATGCTGAGGCGCGAGGGTGCCGCAGCGTAGCTTCTGGCAAGGAGGAGCATCACGAAGTTTAGCTTGGCCGTTCAAGCTTTGCTTCTGTCCGTCTATCTACCTTTCTGTAGATACCTGGTCTAGCCTATGTCTACCTCTCAGCCTACCCACTATACAACCTCATTAGTTTGCATTAGGCACTAGTACCTACCTAGTAGTACCTTGGTATAGCCGAATACCCATATAAATGAGTGAATTATATACGAGTGAATTATTGAGCATTTTATACCATATGAATGTAAAACTGCTTTGACTGTAGATGCTTTGCCTGGCAGCTCTTTGCAGTCTGCTCTTGTATATAACCTACGAGCATGGGCACAAGGCGCAAACTCTGCGTGACGTGCTAACACGTTTAACAAGAACCCTATTGCATATATGGAGCAAGCAAACATATGAACCACTCTGCTGTAACTTTCTCTCCGCCTCGCTCCGCAACCCTTTTTCTATTTCGATGATTATTAAAAGAAAAGAAAGCCCTAATCATACAGATTTTAAAAATTGGGAAGTGTACTAAAATGCTATTTCTGGACAAAGTCCGTGGTGCCCATAAGGAAAGTAGTAGTTAAATCTTAGTAGTGAATTGTGTGTGTGTGTGGTTTAAACAAGAGCACTTATTTGTTGAAGACCCTCGCTTGGCAACCTGGAGAGATTCATCAAGTCTCAAAACTAGTCTGAGGGACTCCACAGGACTTGTGGCTACATTCAAAGCCTTCAAAAGTAATTCATCTAACTCGTAGCGCGCGGAATTGCTCTTTTGTTAGAGTTCTTGCTCGAAGCAGGAACAATAAGGCGGGGAACACGGAATTTTGTGGTTTCACAGGACTTGCTAGGCACTTGGGCAGCTTGCAATGAAAATAGATAGACTCCTTCAACTTTTAGCTCCTCACTGCAATCAATTGCCAGAGATTAGCGGTTTCCATACCCGCGCAAATGGCCTTTACTAAGAGTCTCCCATGAAGGGAAACATAGTTTCCAGTCATAGCATGCAGAAGTCGAATGAATGTCAAACTCAAAAGAAAGTTGTTTTTCCAGGATACCAAGGCATATAGGAATCGCCTTCCAAGATTCTGCGCATAGTTGAGAAAATTGTGTATGCCCTGCTTTAGAAGAGGTCCACAACGATAAACCGCCTAGTCCAACACAGAATGAATAAGCAAAACATATATCAAGCCCTGACGACCCACACTGCAAGAAGAGCTGTCCTTATGAAGGCTACAGCTCAATGAGTAGCTCGGAGAATGACTTACGGCTCAGTTGGATGAAAAAGATCTTGCGTAAAAAAGGTGATTGGGTCAAACCTTTGGTTTCACCCCCGACTGTTCGATACCTGTATTCCTTACATCGCACGTCCTTTCCGCAGTTAGGGCGTTTAGGGCCTCAAAGACAAATTTCTCACGAGGGCGCATCAAATGATAAAACTTGGAAAATTTCTTTAATGTCACGATTCTTATTGAAGGATGGCGTTCATTATGCAACAACTGCGATGTATATGTACGTAACGCCTACCTGTAATAGCTTTGCCTTCGACTCTCTGACTGATACATGTTTGCATAAAGTTTCTGACATGGTGGTGCTCGCTTACCCAATCTATCCATTCGCACATTCAGGATTCACGATAGAGGTTCTGGAGTTCATTTTTCACTCTACAAGTAGGGGAATGAAGATCTTGCAAAAGTATCTTCCATTCTTGCTAACAACCGACTTGGAACATACCTTCGAAAGGCTTTACCTTTCGACTGATAATGTCAAGGAATACCTGAAGAAGCAATCTGCGCTCAGTCTTCTGTAGGCTTACTTCATCATTTCGAACAGCTCTGGATGGGCCGGAAAGGCAAACAAGGTTAAGCCAGCAGAGTTTCCGAGTTTCCTAAGTTTCATGAGTTCCCTGGATCACTGCACATACGATGGCAGCCTTGGTCCCCCAAGGCAGTACCTGGCTGGAATATTTAAACGTACAGTAGATGATCACAACGAATTTCGGAAGCGCTACATAGGTGAGATTATTGACTTTAAAAGTGCAGCTGACTATCACCATAACGTGGGCGGGCGAGCTACAACTCCAGGCGAAGGAATAAGCCATCGCATTGTACCATTGCATGGAGTACACGCTTGGATGAATGAGCACCAGCAGATCAGATCCTTCATTGGTACAAGGTCACTGTATGACTCAGCATATAAATTGGAGCACAGCGAAGGATTATTTGTGCCGCTGCCACATGCTGCTAAAGGTATCGCAGAGCTCTTTTATGTGCTACCTCTTGCCCAAGAGACTAGCCCTCACATGATTGGAGTCCCTGCTACATTCGCATCAACAGAAGTAAATCTCGCTGGTGAATCTATCAACCCTGAATTCTAGCTTCAGCAATTTTAAGTGTCTCTGTAAGTGAGACAACAGTCCGTGATCATACTATTGAAGAAGCTTTGGAACATTGGGTACACACTGCAGTCACTAACAAGCTCAAACCAATCGTTAGAAGATACTGATGAGCCAAAAGCGATTTCTGATACAGAAAGTGTTGAAGGGAAGTTTATCCCACCTAGGATTCCTCCCCCGCGAATCCCAACTAGCCTAATGAATCCCAGACGAACAGCATACTCAGCACGGGCAAAGAGAGCTAGCAAGGGTGCAGTAATTAGCCATTCTACTGCATCTAAAATCTAATCCAATAGGATAGCAAAGGAGACGGGAAACCCTGCAAAAATGTGAAAGAACTGGTTTAGGAGTGCTTTGGACCGGATTCAAACACCCGCTGTTCATGACGAGACACTGGAACAAACTCATATGATGCCCAGACAAAATGTCAGCATACCCTTACCATCCTTCCAAAGCTCTTTTAAGAAGACTCCGTCTATATTTCACCAGTTCTAGGCCTCACTCAATCCACCCGAAAGACGTTTCCTGAGTTTTATTGTCCTTTCTTACTAATTTTGGCGTGAGCAACAATTTAGTGAACTTCGTCAGGTAGACACAAAGAGTGTCATCTATCGTTTCCTACGTAAGATGTGGAATTGTTTTCTTAATGGGCTCCATCGAAGTGGTTACCCATTTAAAACATTCATCAAAATGCACACACAGGTACAACTATCCCAATCCTTCAATCTTGCAGTACAGAAGATCATTGAGGAAGGAGAAAGCTCCATACAACAAGATAAATCAGCTTAAGGTAATACTACTGTCTTCTAAGAACAGATAATCCTTACTGCTAGAACTTATGTGCGCCAAGTTTCTCCTTCAAAGGAAGGTGAAGCAGACGGAAACAGAGGTCTTAAACATGAGCACAGTGCAAATAGCAGCACTGAGTCACTCGATACGAATGAAAGCATTCATTCTACCAGGTTAGATATTACTAAAGCTGTGTCCATGATCGGTACAACTATGAATTAGCTGGGGAGTGGATATGTGGTTCTGCATTTGGATGCCCGCAACAAGATGACGAGATTAGTGTTTACGATAACTCTCAAACTACTATCGAGGGAGACTTCAGTGATAATCAAGATGATAGTCCATCTAGCACACGCGAATGGATGCGCACGTAAAATCCAGAACTGTTTGATGCAGTGAGACAAGCGCCTAAGTGGGACAGGCTATATCAAATGGCCATTTATTTATGGCCGATGGAAACACATAAGGATTCCAGCCAAGATGAACACTCGCGTGTATCACTCCTATAACAATGTTATCAAAAGTGAGCGCAAAGGAGATGTTAAAAAAGACAAATTAACCTCCAAAGCGCCGTTATTTGCGCAGACAGTGATACTGAGATCAATCGAAAATAGGTCTTGCTCGTTCCACAGAGCAGAAACGCCCAGAATAAATAATTTGACTGATTTGAAGGAGAGGGTGGAGCCTCTGGTAGATCTTTCTAGCATCGTTCCTCCTGTTACTGCTGATGAGATTGAGAATAGTTTAATTTCTCAAAATCCAAAAGAGAAGAAAACCGCGCCAGTACCATCTGGGAAAAGAAGAAGACTCAGAAAAATAGCTTCAGTATCCTCTAGTAGTGGTGAAGATGACGATAGTACATAGTGCCTCCTCAATTTCAGAAAATGCTTAAACTTTGTCAGGTGCAGCAAAGAGAAAGCCCCACTATGACTATGAATGTAGGAAACGATCTTGCTTCTCTCCAGAGTCTAAATGGGATTGATGCAGATAAAGAGATTAATCATAATGAAGATGTATAGGATGCTGATTTGGTCAAAATCATCCCAAAGATTATATTTATGAAGTATAGAAGAATATAGATTCTCCGCCAGGTGTGTTTGAAAATCAAGAGGGAACAAACAACTTGAGACAAATGCGAGAACTGTTTAATATGTCCATCTATCTAGGTTATCTTGAGTCCGGGGGAGAAAATTTCATGTTATCGCCCTTTCTTTCGACGAAGTACGAAAATTCGCAGCTTCCAGGTCGAATGGTTCTACAAAAAAAAGCAAAAAAACGCAAGTTTAAGTGCATCTGAAGTTGGGATAAAGTAGTAGTAATTGACGATTCTAATCTATATTACAACGATATGAAAAGGAACTACAAAGAAGGTTGTCGGATCCTGCATTCCAGAGACAGGTTGTGTTGAAGAAAAATTGCCCTTTGGCATCATCTAATTAAAAAATACTCAAAAAAATCTACACATTAATTAAAAATGTATATTAAAAAATTTATATGTAGGCCCTATGAACAAATAAAACAAGCTTTATAGCTTTCATCTGCCCGCTACAAGATCTTGTAAGATCCTCAACTTGAAGTTATTTAAATTAAACACAAAATCCAAAAAACAGACGATGATTCGAGATCTGCAGTTTCTCGCAGTAATTTTGAAAGAAACATAAAAAACAGTAGTATCATCTAGCTTTGTTGTTGAATTATTGCCTGGCTAGCACTTATTAAAGCCACTGTCAGAGGCAACTGCGAGGTGATTGTTTGGGTTGGTCGAGCCTTACCTACCTCTCCCTAATATGTATATAGGCCTAAGCATAGTAGGTATATACTCTTTTTATAAATTATAAATTAAAAAGAAATTTTCAACCCAAGTAGAAGGATCAATAGGAGTATCATTGTTATCTCTATCTCAAAAATGTGTAATTTTTTTTCAATTTCAATTAAATTTTTAATAAAACAGTGAACTATTACTTCGAGGTGTGCGAAATAAAAGAAATAACATTATGATACTTCAACTCAAGCAAACCCCAAACTCGTCAAAGCACGGTACCGCCCCCTCCCCCCAAAGGACAAGCCTGCGGAAAGAGAAACAACCACGCACTAATGAAACGCGTAATCCAGAGTACCCATGCGTTCGTCCGATCAATCTCAGGCCGCTCCAGGAACGCGAGCTCTTCTGTGACCGGATCTCGTCACAGCGGGTATGCTTGGAACGAGGACCGATCCACCAATATGGATAGAGGTGGGGTTGGGACTCAGGCCAACTTGGCTGGGGAGAATGCTAACTACGATAGCACGGTTGATGAGAGTGATGCTAAGATTGATGAGATGCTGGACAATCCCGATCTCGTGGTTGCTATGTACCGTAGGAGTCTTGCTGCGCATGCTGACGCTATTGCTAAGCTGTCTGCTGAGATTGCTGAGAAAGAGAGCGCTCTTGCTGAGAAAGATACTCAGATTGCTAGGTTGAAGGACGATAATCGTAAAAGAAAGCTTGATGAATTTTTAATATTCAGAGCATCGGGTGTGCCCCTTGAACTAATGAAAACAAAGTTTGACTGTTTTCATACAGTAAAGTATTTTGAAAAACGAGAGTTAGATGAGGCCGCTTTGTATGATGCTTGGCAAGGCCTCACAACGAGTATTTTTAACTCCATGAAAGAGGAGGATTTATCCCGCATTTTCGATCGAAAAGAACCGGCACCTGAGAAAATAATCAGGAAGCTGTCTGACCGAGTTTTAAAGTATGCATTACAAGCAGTGAACGAGATTGCTTGTGGCAGGGGTGAGGATAAGCTCAACTTCTGGCTAGAAAGCGAACCGTCCCACAGTTATGTGAATAGTGGACTTCAGGTATCATGGCCCAATGGACTAATCTATTTCGGAAAAGAGGAAATGGAAAAACTAAATCCCACATCTTTAAAGAAAATGAAGGGAGTTATGGGATACGAAGTAAGGAAAACACTCGGCGATGAAACTAATCTGTATCAAGCTGCAGCTCAATCGATTTGTATTATTGCACACGTCCCTCATATGAAGTCGCTCATAGATTCGGGTTGTCTTTTTGGGTATGGAATTATCACGTCTGGTTCTGAATGGAATTTGGTTCGTCTAGAAATAAACCATGATGAGCAGGGTAGTAGCACAAGTAGTACCCCGGATAAAGAAAGACTGCAATTTCCCTATAGGCTTTCAAAGTTTCCTAGTCCAATCGTTTTTCTTCAAAGTAGTTTTGATATGGATACACCACCCAAAGAATTTGCTGCTATTGTAAACTGGATGCTTGAGCTGAAACTTTCGATTCTAAAGGCTGCATCTGGCATTCCACCGAAACTTGGTCCAGCTCGAAGCGATGGTGGTGACTACCCTTTGAGGCTTGACGATGGTTCTTTTATCGATATGCGCTACTTTATTCACGCAATCCCAAACTGTGAAGTATACAGTGGTCTGAACACCACAAGTGGCGGTGTGGCAACGAGTAAATTCATGAGCCGCGCACGTTTTAAATTGGAGGTACGAGCTCTGAGGCGCCTCGCTAACCTCGGAATATGTGAAAATACTCCTCACCTCATTGGATTCGGAGAGATCCTTGATGAGGAGTGCATTTGGAGGAGGATGCTTGAAAGTTATGGCTTCACGCATGCTATTGTAACAGATGTTTGTGGTCATTCCCTCAGTGACCGCAGGGATGTGGAATTTATCAATAAAACTTTACTTCCCTGTATCGGTGATACCTTGGAACGATTAGGTGCAGCGGGACTTGTTCATCAGGATATTAAACCGGCTAACATTGTGGAACATATCTATCCAGAAGTGATGGGTATCGATGATCAACTTGACCATGTAACGGTGACACTTATTGACTATGCTCTTCTGAGTGACGCAGATGATGGAAGAGATTGTGATCAACCTTTAAATATGTTATCCCCTGTAGGTACACCAGCATTTGCATCCACAGGTGCTATGTGTTGCTTTCCAGCAAGTGTCCATGATGATTGGGAGAGTCTTGCCCTCACCTGTATCTACCTGCAGAGTCCGAGTGAATCGATTGATGATAGAGAAGCCAGTTCTTTCTATGATTGGGTACATTCTCAAACAGGTTGGGCAGGTTATTCAGAGACATCAACCACTGAGCTGATTAATCTGTTCGAAGCAAGGTTGAAGTTTTGGGATGCCGCGTATCAACTTGAGGAAGTTTACCCATGGCTCACTGAGAGTCCATATGCTCCTCACTTCAAAGCTGCTCATGAGGCAGCTCACACATCATTGGCAAGGTATAAAGATTATGTTTCTTTTAATATACCAGAAAAATCTCAGAGAAAGTCGTTGCATCCCACGAAGGGTGGAGAGATAAACTCTTCAGCGTAATGCAGAGATGCGAGTGCCCCGTTGTCTTGACAATTTCAGAATACAAAGAACAGTTTTGCATCTAAAAGGTCATCTATTGGGAAGACTTTTCTTTTGGGGCCAACACAATCACTATTCTTTTTCCAGGTACACTTGGCTGCGGAAGATGCAAACAACTTGTAGAAGGAGATAAATGCGATATTGAAAATTGCATAGAAGCTGAGTACAGCTTGAGTGGGTCGTCTGGGGTATAAAGTCCCAGAAGTATGTCGAAAGCTATGGTGAAGCGTCTGCGACCACCTCATTTAAAATGCTGTTATTCTTCTCTTAACTCATACAAATGGTGATTGAAATGTAAAGTTTGTTGTGCATATAAAAGGTTCAGTCGATTTTAAAAAAAAGGACAGTGTTTTCCGTAACTCGGAGGGAGACGCGTCAATCTGCGTTTAACGAGATTTAGACTCTGCACAATGATGTTGTACTGTGGAGCTGCTTTTTTTCCAATCGTTCATAAGAAGGGGGGAAAAAAAAAGCAAAAAAACATTCAACACCGGGGCTTCGCATGCAGTCCCCTATCATACTACTGACCCGGCCCTACGCGACTTTACTTCTCAGTGCGAATGAGATGAGGTGTTACCCGCGTGGTATGATCGAATGTGCTTTAGATTGGTTGATTAATGTATATATAGATTGTATTAATAGGATTTGATAGTCCTATGGGATAGTGTTAATGAAAACATCAATGTACATAGAGAATTAGTTTATTGAGGATTACTCAATTGGAGTAGTAGAAAGAACTGGGTTAGCGCATGCAGAACCCAATGCAGCAGAGATCGATCAAATCATTCAATGATTGGAACAGTAGAGAGTAGAAGCAGCAAATCGTTATCTCTAGCTGGTAATTTCTTTCTTTGTGAGCGTTAGTTACCCAGGGTTGGGAAGAGAAGAGGCTTGCTCAAACGATCGGCGAGGGGGGTGCTCTTGAAATACAGCATACATAAGGAGCTTTTGGTACACATTGATCGTGTGTAGAGTGAGAGCGGGTGGATGAGACTCTGAGTGAAGAGTTCTTAGGTTTTGTAAAGCGACTGTTGAAAGTACCTGCCATTGACAGGCACGAACGAAGGAGAAAAAACATGATCTCAGATCACTCTTATGACTCCTTCGGTGTAATGAATAAGTGGACACTTCAAAAGCTTCTGTGAAATTTGATTCCTTGTCTAATTAATTCACAAAGAAGCTGCAGCTGATTCACATGCAAAGGCCTTCAATGGAGTGACGTTTGCTGCCTATTTTTGGTTTTTGGTGTGTTCGCGCAAGGCCTTAGACTGGTGCTAGAGCCGTTGGCAGAACGAAGGGTTTGATCAAGCTTTTGTTTTCCTTTTCTTTTTTGGGCTGACGCGAAAAGAAAAACTTACCAACTGATTGCAAATATATCTATCCTCCCCTTTAAAGTTAAGATCCTGAAACGACATTCACAAAGAAGTAAGTAGAGATAAACTCAGACCGAGAAAGAATTAAAAATGGTAGTTCTTCCAAAAGATCAACCCTGAGCAGAAATTAAGACTGGGCATCATGATCTTAATCATTGGTATCTTCGTGCTAATTCTTACCTGAGCCCGTACGACATTATTTACCAGACATGGAATGATGATGATCCTGATGCAGAGAATGGTGATGATACACGTGCCATCACTGCTACAGGAGGGGCAACATCAGGGACTGGGAAGTGCAACGGCTTCCAGCGGGACTATTTCTCACGAAAAAAGTACGATCCCAATCTAACGGCGCGTCCCACTACGGATAATATGCTGCGTCCTGCGGATGATAACGTTTAGGGGGGCTTGACATTTAGTAGGATGCCGCAGGATAAGGACATTTTTGGGGATCCTATAGTGAATGATGCTCTTACCTCAATTGTGTGGGTGTGCGCAGCAAAGGAGCAGATCCATTTTACCTGAGGTCGGCTGGTACACGGGCCAGGGCCAAATTTCCATGATCGTGCAAATGCCAAGGCCCTTCGCATCAATATCTTTTGTGCCAGCTACAATGATGAAATGTTCCCTATCCCCACTGACGAATTCAAAGCGGCTTATTTGAAGAACTTCTGGAAAGTTGCAGGTGCCAATTTTATAACCCCTAAATGAGGCAAGGTAGATGTTTTTGATTTTGATTCCAACCGTCCTGCTGATCACCACGATTCTACTTTCTTCAGTGCGGTCGTAAAAAAGTATCCTAACTGGTGGCCGCAGGTCAAGGCAGAGCAGCTTCCCTTGATAGATCATGATGGGCTATCGTTAGTGCAGGTTAGGAGTGCAGTACGTTGAGTGAAGGGATCCATTGATTTCTCTGCATGAACTAGCAGGCAGTCACTCTTATTTGCTTGAATGTGACACAGAGAAGAAGATAAATGTAATACCTGGTACTCTTTTTAATGATGGCATGTGCATGATGAGCTATACAACGCGCTACATGTACTTACATGTATCTTCCTAATACTACCGCAATGGTTGATCTTCCTAATACTACCGCAAAGGTTGATTTAGAGCAGAACCTGAATCTTATCGTTTCATTCAGAATTGCGCGACTTCCAAGATGAGCATGTTTCACCAGTGGAAGAGCGATGGGTATGCCGTTCACAGGGGAATATGTGTTTTCTAAGGTTAGTATAGTTGGTTGGTCAAAGCCAGGCATGAAGACCACTCTGTGGTTCATTGGGCGGACCAAGACTAGCAAGGCTCGACTCGCGGACTTTCTAACATTGAGACCAATCATCTCATAAAGAGCTTTAACGACGATGGTTTCACTCGTTGTGTGGCCTATTGCCGTGCTTGGTGCTTCATAGGTGATAATAATGTGGAACTCTGTGGTTGCCGCGATCCAAGCACAGGCGTAGGGGAGGATTGGATAGATCTTAACACAGGTGTGCGCTTTGTGGCGAGCAATGTCGTGATGGACTGCAGTGTTACACGATAGTAGCAGAAGGATTGTGTATCAGGTGCTTTCCATTTGAGGTTCGCGTAGAACTGGGGGCTTGACCTGTCATAAATACAAAGGTAAAGTTCTCGATGAACCCATCATTCCTTTTCTCAGATTGTGTTCCCTCTTTGAAGTAAAAGGTAATTGCCTCACGACCAATGGGTTCAAACCCGATGTCTGTCACCCAAGTACGCACTCGCATCTTGCCAAGGCTGCCAGTAACAGTAAAGCTATCCCTGGGCATAAAAATGGGGCACAATGTCAATCATGATTTGAGGAAACTGCTCCTTGCTGTACTTATGTTGTTTGCACCGGCCGTTGAACATACGATGTATCGATGGTGACAGAGCTAAAGCGATGGTCGTCGTCGTCCTCTCTCCACGGCTGTCATGCGAACTAGGTGCACACAGTCCACCGTTCCTTTTTGAATAATGCGTCAATCGATTGGAACTCGGCCAAGTCCGCATCGGTGTATACTGAGTTTTCGCTGTCGCCACAACAGTTAGACTTTGGCTCGTCATCCGAACGATGGTCCCATGCGGGAATGTTCTGGATGTTGGTAATATTGACGACTACGGAAGCACTCAACTGGATGTTGCTAGAAGAGAATCTGAGACCAATCGACACAACATCGCTGCAAAATATAGCTGTATCTCATCTAAAAGATGATTCTGGCCAGCTTGAGGTTGACTGCAAAGATGAAGGCAAGAGTCTTGATGAATGCTTTAAGAAGGTTGGTTATAAGGGTTAGCGAACTGTTGTCTTGGAAGATGAATTTCAGGGCAGACTGACTGACTCATATAGTATTTACGGAGGCTAAGGCATTCTTGAACATGGTCAGAGATGCTTGACGAGGTCAGGTTAATTGCATCTCTTCAACCATCAATTCAAATGACACCATACTTGGATCTAGGTAATATGTCGTCGCACTTTTGTATATTGGCTTTGGCAGCCACATAAATCTGACTGTCTACTTCTGCTCTATTGTAGGCCTTTTGTCTACGAGGACTTTTTACAAATTGATGCCAAAAACTAAAGCAATGCCTTGTCCACTAGTTTCTTCGATTGGAGATCTCAGCATGTAACTAAAATTTCAATTGTTATTAGAGGAGGTAAGCTGGGAATATCGAAGGTTAAGGAATATACCTCGAGCAGAGTTCGTTTAGATCTTCAGAAGCTGACAGATGAGGTCTTCGCAAGAATTGAAAGGTGCATTTGAGCAGCAGATGGTGCGTATAGAAGCTTAACTTTACTTTTGTGTGCTATCAAATGACATTATGACTAATTTTCAATCATGCAATACTTTGACAGACAAATTCAATCTAGATACATTGACCTTCTATGTATATCACATCAAGAAAAAAATGTTATCTCTCTTTCTTTCTCTCCTATTATCTTTTAAATGCACACATACTTCTCTAGCTCGTCAACAGGAGTATCGATGAGTTGACCCTTCACTCCTTACAGCTTTCAAAATATAATCTATTTGCCTATAGAGAAATAACAGAATCGTGTTCTATTAACCTGCGCAGATCTCTGTTCAACCACGAAGATAAAGGCAAACAGTTTTTTTCAAGGCGGACTTGGTCAGGCCAAACAATCAACCATGTCAATGCGAGACCGAGAGTTTGGCATATCCAAACTCCTAGTAGAGGTTTCCGTGTATTCCTTCCCTGGAGGTTGTGTCCTTTATACACATAGGCGTTAAATAGATTAAAATTGGATCTTTCTTCTTCATTATTTTTTAATTTATTTGAAAAACGTAATATTTATATAGTGAAGTTAAACATTTTGTTTACTGTTTTCGGGGATGATGCCGGAGTGGTCTAACGGGTTGGACTTGAACTGGTAGTGTACTTCGTAAGAGGATATGTGCTACTTGAAATCCAATGGCTTCGGCCGCGCAGGTTCGAACCCTGCTCATCTCGTGTTATTACGTCGCTTTTTTATAAGCAATATATTTTTTAAAAATTTTATTATTGTTAATTAAAAATTCATTCTAATCAAAGGAAAAATAATTTCTTGATGCAATCATTATATTTGCCAACGACTCATCGCAGTTTGTCTCGGGAAATAGTAGCATCAAAGCTACATTCTCCTCCACTAGGAATCCCGGTTAGCTCAGCGGTAGAGCGTTTGACTCTTAATCAAATGGTCGAGGGTTCGATCCCCTCATTGGGAATTCTTTTTCCC
The DNA here is from genome assembly GCA_004764695.1 of Schizochytrium sp. TIO01. NCBI lineage: Eukaryota > Bigyra > Thraustochytrida > Thraustochytriidae > Schizochytrium > Schizochytrium sp. TIO01. The sequence goes on along the minus strand of SMSO01000037.1, from coordinate 2,365,267 downwards.
CCCTTATATCAAAAATTCTTTTTACCACTAGAAAGGCAAACTAAACGGCTAGGCACTATCAACTGAAATATTATTCCTTTGAAGTAATAGATTTTAGGTTGATCGGTCCTGTGTTTAAGTTTTGAGTTATAGTCTGAGTTTTATTATTTTCTTCAAAATAATTAAAGAGTGAAACCGACAAGCAAAAAGAATATTATATCGAAAGTTAGACGAATTAGTTATTGATTATGCCCAAACACTTTTTGTTAGTATTTTGAGAAGTTTGTTGAACTGATTTTCCTAAAGTGAATGGTTAGGAGTTGTAATATTGTACTTACTTACCTTGTTGGTCTATCGAGCTGTGATGACCGAGCGGTTAAGGTGCCACGTTAAGGCCGTGGTCCGAAAGGGCGTGGGTTCGAGTCCCACTCACAGTATATATTTTTTAATTTTTGAATTTACTACCTGCCCTAAATAACTTTTTCTTTGCAAATTCGGCGAATTCGTTGTGAGTGTTGAAAATTAGATGTTTGACAGGTTGCTGATATAAAATGGTTCTTAGGACTGTCGTTGAGGGTAGTATGGTTTGTAAATGCGCAAATAATTGTACTCTCGAAACTTTTCAGTTCCGAATCAATTCTCCTGTGATGTAATGGCAGCATGTCAGACTCTGACTCTGACAACCGTGGTTCGATTCCGCGTAGGAGAAACATGTAATCTTTCTTTTACTTTTTTTTTGTTTTGTAAATCCACTGTATTTTACAAATAGAAAAGAAACAGTAGAACAACATAATCAACAACGTATCCAAAGGCCGAACGACTTTATCCACTGCGTCTGGAGGCGGTTTACATGGTGGTGAGCCCTACAAAGAAGAGATAGATCATTGAGGGTTACTACCCTTTCGTTAAAGTAGCAGCAATCACACATACAAAATAGCTACACGAAGCGAGACATTTTTATCAAAATATTGCAAGTTCGTGTGAGGCGCTCACCAAGAGATAGCGTAGGTCGAGACATGAAGGAAAAAGAATAGCTACATTAACATTCAGGAGCTGCTGACAACATCCATTCTCTAAGTCTAGGGTTTGGGCCTGTGTACGTTGTACCTGGATATTCACACCTGTGCACACACTTCGATGTTATACTTCAATACTAATCAACCCTTTCATCAAAGGATAAGGTTGAAAAAACACAAAAGCAATCCTTAAGGGGAGCGAAAGGAAGAGCTCCATGAAAAGCGTTCCAAAGGAGTTACTTGAAACTTAATAGCCTGCTCTCCGGGCAAGTAACCTGGATACTGAATATTGTGTCTAGTGAATTTAATATAACCAGTGTTCAACACAAGGCAACATTTAGCTACAGTATGTGTGGAGCCGTTTTTCTATTTTATTTCCCTTTGGAAGACTGAGTAAAATTCATATCGAGAGTTATCTAAGTTCAAAACATGAGGATGTAAATTCTCTGAATAGAAGAAGAATAAATGAGACTTCGAGGTTGCGATCATATTCTAAACAGTATGAAACGGCGTGTGCACTAACAAGTGGTATTCTTCAACTAAAATCCCTCTATTGCCAATCCTAAGCGATAAACAATATTCATCAAGATTCATCAAAATTTGTTCTTGTGAAAAGATCCCTAACCAGCAAGAATTAAGACCTATATCATTTAAGTTATCTCTGTTATAATGTAGCGCCATGCGACCCAAGCCAGTCAAGCCATAACAAGGGGCTTTGAATCCTATCCTTGTTTTCTTCCTCTGATAACCAAGATTTCTTGAATGGCTCACTTTCTACTGGTCACACTTACATATATGATATTTTGCCTTATTCGTCTTAGTATCACAGGTACTTCAACTGTTCAAGCAGCAAACATGACACAAGGTACCAGATCAAGTTTTTGGAAGAAATTCCCCACAGAAATCTGCACTTATCAAATTTATAGAAATTCCTGTACAAATATTTGGCAATTTCCAAATTTGCCACCATTCATTTGGTCTTTTCAAACCTCCAAAACAAGCAAACACTTGCAATATCGATTCACATCTTCTGTGTCGGAGGGCCCTTGTTCAACGCGGCCACTGAACGGGAAACCGTCAGAACAGAACAGAACAGTTGACAAGTTCCAACTGTTGCCGGTTTTGTGAGATCTCGAGGTGGCGCGAGGAAGGGTGTGTGCGGACGGGTTCAACTCTGTTGGACTTGTGAAGCTCGAAAATACTTCCTGATTAGTGCGCTAAGATTGGATCTGAAACAGCGTGTGCCATTTTGGTACATTTTGAAGCTGTCGCAGTCTTGAAGCTTCGTATTGTTACGTAGATCTTCGCAAAGTTTCGATCTGAACCGAAGGCGTGAGGACCGTTGTATGTGGATGAAGATTTATTCAGAAGCGTGCAGCACTTCACATCGAAGTCTCCCCTAGGGATGTTTGAATAAAAACATTCTTTGGCGTGAG
>SMSO01000037.1:2347836-2357836 GCA_004764695.1 Schizochytrium sp. TIO01 | reverse complement strand
TGTGAAAGCATGGCCTATCGATCCTTTAGTGTTTTAGAATTTCAAGCTAGAGGTGTCAGAAAAGTTACCACAGGGATAACTGGCTTGTGGCAGCCAAGCGTTCATAGCGACGTTGCTTTTTGATCCTTCGATGTCGGCTCTTCCTATCCTGCGCTTGCAGAAGGGCGCAATGGTCGGATTGTTCACCCGTTAAAAGGGAACGTGAGCTGGGTTTAGACCGTCGTGAGACAGGTTAGTTTTACCCTACTGATGAAGTTGTTGTCGTACCAGTAGTTCAGGTTAGTACGAGAGGAACCTTTGGACCGCATCATTGGTAACGCGGTTGTCTGAAAAGTCAATGCCGCAAAGCTATCATGCGTTCGTTCAGGGCTGAACGCCTCTAAGTCCGAAACGATGCTGAAGGCGATGATATTACATGCTTGATTAGTTACTACGAGTATCTATACAATTTTTGTAAACCGATTGAAACCAGTGCTGTCAAAATCAGCGCTTTCTCTCATCACAATTTCAACGAATCAAGCAAGAGATCCTTTGTAGACGACTTAGCTTGGACGGGGTACTGTAAGCATGAGAGTAGGCCTTGCCCTACGATCTGCTGAGGTTTGGCCTTCGTTCCGTTGATCTGTTATGCCTAAAACAGGTATATTTTTCTTTTTTCTTTTTTTCATTATTTTATTGTTGGTGACTCCCGGTGGAATGGATTTGTTTGAGATGATTTTGGGATGAAGTTTTTTGGGGTATTATGTAAGGGCAGGGAACATGGGTTTTTAGTGGGTGGATAGAGGAAACAATAGGCTAGTTTGAAATGAGAACTAGATGAGGTGAGAAGTGGGTTATGGGTGTTGTTGCATACTGGGAAGGTGATTAGGAGGAATAGAGGTTAGATAAAGAAACGTGATGGTGATGAAGTAGAAAGGGAGTTTCATTAGTTCTTGCTATATTCTATTCGAAGTAAGGAACTGGTGGAGCTCCCTTTTTTTATTTGTCAGAGGATTTGTTTTTAAAATGACCTTCTTTGGGCCAACCCCCGGCAACATCTAGACGAAGAATAGAAAAATCATCCTGGTTAGCTGGGCAGAGCAAGTAAAAATTAGGCAAGTAGCAGTGCAGAAGTACGGCAAACAATAAGGTCATTAAAGCCTTTTTCCTTTAAAAATTATTTTAAAACTTAAACTTTCGTTTTACATGGGGTAAACCATAAGCTGGAAAAGTTCGAGGGAAATTTTCAAGGGGGAACACTGAGTAAGAAGAAGTTAGTAGAAAGTATAGGAAGGTGGAGAAAAGAAAGAAAGAAAATTTATTTGTTAACGAAAAAGAATGAGTAGGTAAGGAAAATTGCACAGCTTGGTGGAGGAAAAAAATTAATTCTTTTTTAAATATTTTTTAAAAATATTATTAGAGGATCATATAGACAAAACATTAAGCAAAGATGTTAAAAGTTTTTAATGTAATAGTATAGGGAACGGTGAGTACTAGTTGATGGATAGAGGAAATAGTAGTACGTTTTAAACAGAGAACCGTCGTTAGGTTATTAAAAATATTTTTATGCTTTCTTTTAAATTTAAAGAATTGTTTAAAAGGTTTAAAATTAAAAATAGAAAGTAAAAATAATGCAATTGAGGGGGTATTTTCTCGACAAGGAGTTGATCGATGATTTTCGTTTTTGGACTACGAGTTAGGCGTCAGAGCGTATGAACATTGTAGCAGCCCAAAAGGTAAAAAATAGTTTAATTGATAACTCAGAAGACCCCTACAGTATAGTTAAGACGTTTCTTTCAACTCGCTCTGTCTTTCTCAATATACTATTACTTTGAACAAAGGGGTATTTAATCAACACTAAGCAAAGAGAGGTCCATAACAGTGGTATCATGGGATAGGAAATTCGATTTTGCATAGGATAGGCGTGTCATAAATGAAAAATACGGTCGGCAATATCGAGTTTGACCCCTACGTAGTTGCCATCTTTTAATTTTCTTTTAAATCTATTTAAAGGTTTTTAATTTTAAAAAGAAAGTAAGAATAATGCTATTGAGGGGGTCTTTTCTCGACGAGGAGTTGATCGATGTTTTTCGTTTTTGGCCTACGAGCTAGGGTTCGGAAAGTATAAACATTGTGACAGCACAAAAGTTAAAAAATAGTTTAATTGATAACTCAGAAGACCCCTACAGTATAGTTAAGACGTTTCTTTTAACTCGGTCTTTCTTTCTCAATATACTATTACTTTGAACAAAGGGGTATTTTATAAACACCAATAAAAGTGAGATACATAACAGTGGTATCATTGGATAGAAGATTTAATTTTGCATAGGATAGGCGTGTCAGAATTGAAAACTACGGTCGGCAACATCGAGTTTGACCCCTACGTAGTTGCCATCTTTTAATTTTCTTTTAAATCTAACTGAAGGTTTTTAATTTGAAAAAGAAAGTAAGAAAAAGATACTATTGAGGGGGTCTTTTCTCGATGAGGAGTTGGTCGATGTTTTTCGTTTTTGAACTACGAGCTAGGATTCGGCAAGTATGAACATGGTGACAGCACAAAAGTTAAAAAATATTTTATTAATGTTTCAAAAGACCCCTATGGTATAGTTAAGACGTTTCTTTCAACTCGCTCTGTCTTTCTCAATATACTATTACTTTGCATAAAGGGGGTATTTTGTCATCACCAAGAGAAGTGAGATCCATAAAAATGATATCATTAGATCGGAAATTTAGTTTTCCTTAGACTAGGCGTGCCAGGATTTAAAAATACGGTCGGCAATATCGAGTTTGACCCCTACGTAGTTGCCATCTTTTAATTTTGTTTTAAATCTATTTAAAGGTTTTTAATTTAAAAAAGAAAGTAAGAATAATGCTATTGAGGGGGTCTTTTCTCGACGAGGAGTTGATCGATGTTTTTCGTTTTTGGACTGCAAGCTAGGTTTCGGAAAGTATGAACATTGTGACAGCCCAAAAGTTAAAAAATATTTTATTCATGGCTCAGAAGACCCATACAGTATAGTTAAGACGTTTCTTTTAACTCGGTCTTTCTTTCTTAATATATTATTACTTTGAACAAAGGGGTATTTTATCATCACTAAGCAAAAGGAGACCTATGAAAGTGGTATCATTAGCTTGGAAATTCAATTTGGCATATGATAGGCGTGTCAGAATTGAAAAATACTCTCGGCAACATCGAGTTTGACCCCTACGTAGTTGCCATCTTCTAATTTTCTTTTAAATCTAACTGAAGGTTTTTAATTTTTAAAAGAAAGTAAGAAAAAAATACTATTGATATTGAGGGGGTCTTTTCTCGATGAGGAATTGATTGATGATTTTCGTTTTTGAACTACGAGCTAGGCTTCGGAAAGTATGAACCTTGTGACAGCACAAAAGTTTAAAAACATTTTATTAATGGCTCAGAAGACCCCTACAGTATAGTTAAGACGTTTCTTTCAACTCGCTCTGTCTTTCTCAATATACTATTACTTTGCATAAAGGGGTATTTTGTCAACACCAAGAGAAGTGAGGTCCATAAAAATGGATATCGTTAGATCGGAAATTTAATTTTCCATAGAATTGGTGTGCCTGAATTGAAAAATATGGTAGGCAACATCGAGTTTGACCCCTACGTAGTTGCCATCTTTTAATTTTCTTTTTAGTTTAACTCAGAATAAATAAAGAAAGACATATTTTCTCGACAACTACTTGAGAGATATACGTTATTCTTGCACCATTCGATCAGAAAATTTATGGAGAGCTGTACTATTGAAGTTCTCAAGAGGAAATCATTCTAAAATTATGAGAAAATACCCTTCCAGGAATTTGGCAGCAGCCTCCCACTTCTTCAAAACCCCATTATCTCCACAACTACTTTATTGATCATTTAAACATTTGGATCAGTAGAAAGCGCAAGCAATATAAAATACGGATGATGGCAGGAGTGCGAAAAAACAAATCTTTGAAAGTATTTTTCGAACTTCTAAAAGAAAATGTTACTCTTCCATAATATTAATAAGAGAAAAGAACTAAACTTAGTACTGCTATAACTTTCTTGATAAAATTGTTAGGTCTTTTCGATAAGCACCGTCGGGAAGTGCGTCGTTGTTACCACAGGATAGTTATAAAATCGTTGCGAAGAAATATCTTTTCAAGCTTGCGGAAAGAAGCTCCAAGTGATCACTTTATCAGACAACTGATGGATTATCGAAAGAAAGAAAGACATATTTTCTCGACAACTACTTGAAAGACACATGTTATTTTTGCACCATTAGATCAGAAAATTTATGGAGAGCTATACTATTGAAGTTCTCAAAGGGAAATCGTTCTAAAATTATGAGAAATTACCCTTCCAGGTATTTGGCAGCAGCCTCCCACTTCTTCAAAACCCCATTATCTCCACAAGTACTTTATTGATCATTTAAAGATTTGGATCAGTAGAAAGCGCAAGCAATATAGAATACGGATGATGGCATGAGTGAGAAAAAACAAATCTTTGAAAGTATTTTTCGAACTTTTAAAAGAAAATGTTACTCTTCTATATTATTAATAAGAGGAAAGAGCTAAACTTAGTACTGTTGTAACTTTCTGGATAAAATAGCTAGATCTTTTTGACAAGCACTGACGGGACCTGCGTTGGTTGTACCACAGGATAGTCATAATCGTTGCGAAGAAATATCTTTTCAAGCTTGCGGAAAGAAGCTCCAAGTGATCACTTTATCAGGCAACTGATGGATTATCGAAAGAAAGAAAGAAAGACATATTTTCTCGTCAACTACTTGAAAGACACATGTTATTTTTGCACCATTAGATCAGCAAATTTATGGAGAGCTATACTATTGAAGTTCTCAAGAGGAAATCATTCTAAAATTATGAGAAAATACCCTTCCAGGTATTTGGCAGCAGCCTCCCACTTCTTCAAAACCCCATTATCTCCACAACTACTTTATTGATCATTTAAAGATTTGGATCAGTAGAAAGCACAAGCAATACCGAATACGGATGATGGCATGAGTGAGAAAAAACAAATCTTTGAAAGTTTTTTTCGAACTTTTAAAAGAAAATGTTACTCTTCTATATTATTAATAAGAGGAAAGAACTAAACTTAGTACTGTTATAAATTTCTTGATAAAATTGTAGGGTCATTTCGACAAGCACCGTCGGGAAGTGCGTCGTTGTTACCACAGGATAGTCATAATCGCTGCGAAGAAATATGTTTTCGAGCTTGCGAAAAGAAGCTCCAAGTTATTACTTTATTTAAACAAGCAGTTGATGGATCCTCACAAGGGACTATGTCAATAACCACTAAAGATATTAATATTTGACAAGTATCACCAGAAAGCTGCTGACATTTGCAACAGGGTAAATGTGTTTTTTCAGAAAAGCAATACTTTAACATGTGTTTTTACTGACCTTTGAAAGTTATTTCTTGATCTCTCATATTATTAATAGGGGGAGGGAAACGAGTTTAGTAGTGTTGTAACTCTATGCATATAATAGATAGAACTTTGCTAGAAGCATCGTCGGATAGCTGAATAATAGTTAAAGTGGGTGGATTTGATTTATGAGAGAAACGTTTCTTTCAAGCCTGAGAAAAGAAGCTCTAAGTTGGCACTCTATTTGTGAGCAGAAAAATGATTAGTATAAGGTTCATTTTCTCAACAACGGGAAAAGATATTACTCATCAGGTGGTACCGTTGGAAAGCTGTTAAAATTTACAACAGGCTAGATGTGTTTGCTCAGGCGAAATATTTTTAAAAGTTATTTTTACTGACCTTTGAAAGTTATTTCTTAGTCGCCCATATCATTAATAGGGAGAAAGAAGTGAGTTTAGTAGTGCTCTAACTCAATGAATAGAATAGAAAGGACTTTGCTATAGGCACCTCTTGATAGAACATGAATTGCTGAGATGCCCGAATTTGATTTGTGAGAAAAAAGACCCTGTCAAGCTTGAGAAAAGAAGCTCCAAGTTATCATTCTGTTTGTGAGCAGGACAGAGAATTAAATGGTTAGTATAAGATTCATTTTCTCAACAACGGGATAATATATTAATTATTGAAGTGTACCATTGGAAAGCTGGTTGAATTTCCAACAGATGGAATGTGTTTTCTCAGAAAAAATACTTTTAACATGCATTTTACTGACCTTTAAAAGTTATTTTTTTGTCTCTCATATTATTAATAGGGGGAAGGAACTGGGTTAGTAGTGTTGTATCTCTATAAATACAATCGACAGAGCTTTTCTACAAACATCATTCGATAGTTTATGAAGTGTTAAGATGATTGCATTTGATTTATGAGAAAGTATGTTCTTGCAAGCTGGAGAAAAAAAGCCTCAAGTTGTCACTCTATCGGTGAGCAGGATAGAGAATTGAACGGCTAGTATAAAATTCATTTTCTCAACAACGGGGAAAAATATTAACCATTGAGGGGTACCGTTGGAAAGCTGGGCCAATTTACAACAGGGTTGATGTGTTTGCTTAGCTGAAATATTCTTAAAATGTGTTTCTACTGACCTTTGAAAGATTATTTTTTGTGTCTCATATTATTAATAGGGGGAAGGAACCGAGTTTAGTAGTGTTTTAACTCTATGAGTAGAGTAAGCATAACTTTTCTAGAAGAACCACTCAATAGCGCATGAATTGTTGAGATGGCCGCGTTTGATTCATGAGAGAAAAGCTTCTTGCAAGCTTGAGAAAAGAAGCTCTAAGTTGTTACTCTATTTGTTGGCAGGATAAAGAATAAAATGATTAGTATAAGATTCATTTTCTCAATAATGAAGCAATATATTAATCATGGAGGGGTACCGTTGGAAAGCTTATGCAATTTACCACAGGGTAGATGTGTTGGTTCAGAAAAAAATAAAATTATGATTATGTTTTATTGAATTTTGAAAGATATTTCTTTGTTTCTTATATTATTAATAGGGGGAGAAATCGAGTTTAGTAGTGTTATAACTCTATAACTAAAACATGCAGAACTTTGCTACAAGTACCATTCGATAGCTCATACATTTTTGCGATGACCGCATCTGATTTACGAATAAACATATTTTTGTAAGCTTGAGAAAAGAAGCTCCAAGTTGTTACTCTATTTATTACCAGGATAAAGGGTAAATTGAATAGTATAAGATTCAATATCTCAACAATGAGATAATATATTAATCATCGAGTGGTACCATTGGAAGGCTGTTTGCATTTACAACAGGGTAGATGTGTTTTCTCAGAAAAAATACTTTTAATATATAGTTTTACTGACCTTTGAAAGTTTAATTTTGGTCTCTCATATTATTCATAGGGGAAAGAACCAAGTTTAGTAGTGTTCTAACTTTATCAATAGAATAGACAGAGCTTTACTACAAGCACCATTCGATAGCTCATGAATTGTTAAGACGCGTGTATTTGATTTATGAGAAAAAACATACTTGCAAGCTTCAGAAAAGAAGCTCCAAGTTGTCACTATTTGTGAGCAGGATAAAGAATAAATTGATTAGTATAATATTCATTTTCTCAACAATGAGATAATATATTAATCATCGAGTGGTACCATTGGAAAGCTGGAAACATTTACAACAGGGAAGATGTGTTGGTTCAGAAAAAATAAAATTATGGTTTTGTTTTTATTAACTTTTGAAATAGTCTCTCATATTATTAATAAGGAGAAAGAGCTGAGTTTAGTAGTGTTCTAACTTTATCAATAGAATAGACAGAACTTTTCTAGAAGAAACACTCGATAGCCCATTACTTGTTGAGATGGCCACATTTGATTTATGAGCGAGAATCTTTTTTCAAGTTTGAGAAAAGAAGCTCTAAGTTGTTACTCTATTTGTTGGCAGGATAAAGAATATAATGATTAGTATAAGATTCATTTTCTCAATAATGAAGCAATATATTAATCATGGATCGGTACCATTGGAAAGCTGTTGCAATTTACAACAGGATGAATGTGTTGGTTCAGAAAAAAATAAAATTATGATTATATTTTTTTGACTTTTGAAAGATATTTCTTAGTCTCTCATATTATTAATAAGGAGAAAGAGCTGAGTTTAGTAGTGTTCTAACTCTATGAATAAAATAGAAAACACTTTGCTATAAGCATCATTCTATAACTCATTGATGGTTAAATTGGGTGGATTTGATTTGTGAGAAATAATTTGCTTGCAAGCTTGAGAAATGAAGCTCAACGTTATCACTCTATTTTTTAGCAGCACAGAGAATAAATTGTTTAGTATAAGAATCATTTTCTCAACATCAGGGAAAGATATTAATCATGGAGTGCTACCGTTGAACAGCTGTTTCAATTTACAACAGGGTAGATGTGTTGCTTTAGAAAAACCAAATTTATGATTATGTTTTTACTGACCTTTAAAAGATATTTTTTGGTCTCTGATATTATTAATATGGAAAAAGAACTGAGTTTAGAAGTCTTGTAACTCTATGAAAAGAATAAACAAAACTTTTCTACAAGCATTACCCGGTAGTGCACTAATTGTTAATACGTCCGCATTTGAGTTATGATAAAAATTCTTCTTGCAAATTTCAGAAAAAAGCTCCAAGTTCTTACTGTAGGATAAGGAATAAAATGATTAGTATAAGACTCATTTTCTCAACAACGGGGAAAAAGAATAATCATGGAGTGGTACCGTTGGAGAGCTGTTTCAATTTACATTAGGGTAAATGTCTTCATTTATAAAAATAAAATTATGATTATGTTTTTACTGACCTTTGAAATATATTTTTTGGTCTTTCCTATTAATAATAGAGTGAAGGAACCGAGTTTAGTACTGTTCTAACTTTATCAATGCAATAGCCAAAGCTTTGCTACAAGCACCATTCAATGATTCATGAACTGTTAAGATGCGTGCATTTGATTTATCATAAACAATATTCTTGCAAGATTGAGAAAAAAAACATCAAACTGTCACTCTATTTGTTAGCAAGATATATAACAAAATGTTTAGTACAAGATTCATTTTGTCGCCAACAGGGTAATATATTAATCATCGAATGGTACCCTTGGAAAGAGGCGTCGATTTGCAACAGGGTATAAGCGTTTGCTAAGAGAAATTAAGATTTTATTTATGTTTTTATTAACTTTCGAAAGTAATTCTTGGTTTCTCTTATTATTAATAGGGAGAAGGAACCCAGTTTAGTAGTGTTTTGACCCAATCCAAAAAGTAGGTAGCACTTTTCTACAAGAACAACTCGGTAGCTCGTTCAGGGCTAAGATGGACACCTTTGATTGATGAGAGGAAATCTTCTTGCAAGCTATAGTGAACAGGTCTTAGTTATCACTCTAATTATTAGCAGGACATAAAATTAAATGGTTAGCATAAGATTCATTTGCTCAACAAATGAGTCACATATTAATCATGGAGTGATACTATCAAAAAGCTGCTGAGCTGTACGACAGAAGACAGGTCTTGATTAAGAAAAATTAAAACTATGTTTAAGTTTTTATTGAACTTTGAAAGTTATTTCTTAGTTTCTCATATCACTAATAACGAGAAAAGGCAAAGTTTGTAGTGTCATAACTCTATCAATGAAATAAATAGAACTTTTCTACAAGCACCACTAGAACGCTTCACAACTCATCAACGATCAACGTGGAATTAAGCTGAGAGAATACTTTTACAAATTACACAAAAGGACTTCCATCATATTATATACTGTTCTTATTGAAGTCTCCCATATCCACGAATGTCAGCAGGCGCATAAAAACTTTTTATTTTTAAAAGAAAATAAGAAGAAAATATTTTCAATTTTTCATTAAAATTAGATTAGGTTAGGTTAGGTTAGGTTAGGTTAGGTTAGGTTAGGTTAGGTAGGTTAGGTTAGGTTAGGTTAGGTTAGGTTAGGTTAGGTTAGGTTTAGGTTAGGTTAGGTTAGGTTAGGTTAGGTTAGGTTAGGTTAGGTTAGGTTAGGTTAGGTTAGGTTAGGTTAGGTTAGGTTAGGTTAGGTTAGGTTAGGTTAGGTTAGGTTAGGTTAGGTTAGGTTAGGTTAGGTTAGGTTAGGTAGGTTAGGTTA